>JANGFH010000059.1:0-26257 GCA_025758715.1 Glaciozyma martinii | reverse complement strand
GGGGGGGGGGGGGGGAGGGAGGGGGGGGGGGGGGGGCACGCAAGGGGGGGGGGGGGAGGGAAGGAGGGGGTGAATCTTTTGAGAGGAGGCGAAGTGCCAGGGCGAGAGCGTCGTTCGGGCTCGACCGTAAATTGGTGGGACGGGGGGGAGCAGCGACGACGGTTCGCGGGGTGGGGGTTGGAGGGAGCGGAAGTATCGATCTTGAGAGGGCGTTTTCGGGTGGTTGGGACGATGGGGGAGAGGGGGAGCGATCGGGAGGGGGAGGTGGTGGTGGTGGTGGATTCCTTGCGAGAGGAGGAATCGTCCTTGTCGATGCTCGTGGAAGCGTTCCCGCTCGATTCGTCGACCTCCCGCGAGCGTTTTTTCCCTCCGCGCCTCGAGGGGAGTCCCTCGGAAGATGGGGCGGCGCAGAGAGAGACTTGGCGGGGCGGGACGTCGCAGGTCGCCAGATGCGAGAAGTGAGGGCGTCGTGGTGGAGGATTGTAGGTCGTCCTTCCGTTGCGAGCGAGGGTGATGGTCGGAGCGACGAGGGGTTCTTTGGGCGAGACGGGTGATTCTTTGAAAGAGGTGAAGAGTGCGGCAGGTGATTCTTTAGGAGAGAGGGGGAGGGGGAGGGTGGTCGAGGTCCGAGGTGCGTTGGGGAAGCTGATTACGAGGGGGCTGGCGGTGGAAAAGTGGACTGCGAGAGGGCTCCTGGCCGAGGTGGTGTTGGAGGGACCCGCGGCGCTCGCTCGCTGCAGGACGGTGCTCCAGGGTCGAGGGTTGTCGCCGGTGGCCAGGGGAGAGACCGAGGCCATGCGCGTGTCGTTTTCGTAAACGAATGGGGATAAGGGAAGTCTGGCGAGAATGTCAGTAGAGGCCAGCAGTAATTGGGGGGAGCGGAGGACGTACGGGATTCGAGGCGAACGCAAAGCGGTCGGAGCGACGAGACCTGGGCGGAGCATGTCGTACTCGCTGGGCAAGAGCAAGTCAAAGACCGTGTTTCCAGCGAGATAGCTTCGGTCTCTGCGTTCGCCAGTCGCGTCAGATGGATTTCGCAGGAGAGGGAGCGAAGACTCACAGTTCTTCGACGACAAATTGGGCGAATCGCGCCACAGCTTCTGGGAAGTCGACCAGGACTTGGCGACGGGTAAGGCCACCACTTTGGAACCCTAGCAACTGCGCCGGCGGGGGAGGAAGTCAGCGGAGTGCCTCGGAACTTGAAAGGAGGAAGAGGACGAACGAGGAGCATCGTGCGCAGAGCGAAGAAGGAGGAGCCGAGGCAGGCAAGTTCGAGGCAGCTGGTGATCATCGTGGAGAAGCACGACATGGTCGTTGCGGAGTGCTTTCGAGGGACGTTCGCTCGTGTAGAATGCAGGGCGAGCGGAGGCAGGAAGAGGGGGAGAAGGAGAGAGAGCAGCTCCGTAGCGGGGACAGCGAGTAGCTCCTGACGACCAGATCTTTCTGAATCATAACTGGGAGGAGTGTGCGCGTAAGAGGAGAAAGGGAACCAGTCCAAGGGAAGGAACAGTGCGCCAAGTTTAATCAAATTTAATTATCTACCTCACTTGACAATTGATTTTAATCCCTTCGCAGAGTGACTCGCTCCCATTCCTCTTCCTTGTCCAAGTCCAGCGGTTGAGGGAAGCTTAAACCAAGCTCAGCGCTTTAACTGGAGCCCCTCAGGTCCCTACAGCGACCGTTCCCCTCTTCCCAACCCCCAACTCCCCTCCCATCCTCGCTTCCGAACCCGCGCTACTCCTACCTGAAACGCTGCTCAACCTGATTCTGCTCCCACGCGACACGTACTACCCCTCAAACACAGTGGCTTGAGCGAGTCTCATCGACCGAACCCAGGCTTTGCCGGACGAGGCCCTTGGGCTCCCTTTCTTCCTCTCTTCGCAACTTGCAATCGACTTTGTGGAACCTCGCTCGCGTGGGTTGAATGAGAATCGAGGGGTGGATTGGGAACGGGAAGCTGTTACTGGCGTTTCAGGGCTCGTTTGGGACTGAGAGGACGGCAATGGAGAGGTGGAGGTTGCGACGGT
Organism: Glaciozyma martinii; assembly: GCA_025758715.1. Classification (NCBI taxonomy): domain Eukaryota; kingdom Fungi; phylum Basidiomycota; class Microbotryomycetes; order Kriegeriales; family Camptobasidiaceae; genus Glaciozyma; species Glaciozyma martinii. The sequence continues at coordinate 24,230 of JANGFH010000059.1, read as the reverse complement.
CGATCTCGGACCTGGGACGTGAGGATCGCGGTCGAGGGCAAAGGGGAACCTCTTGAGAAGCAAAAGATGAGTACACGTAGAGGGAGGCGCTTCAAGGCACCTGGTCCTGATTATCCGCCTCCGTGCGAAGCGAGCCCTCGCCCGAAATTTTCGTCGCGATATAGAGTCTGCTCTGCAGGAATCTTTTCTGCTCATAGATTGGTTTACAGGAGCGTCTAGCGTCTAGCGCAGATTCTTTTCTGAAGCGTGGGCTGGCCTGCGAAGGAGCTCCATCGCTGGGAGTTCGTAACTCAGCGATCGCAGATGGGGTGCTTTCAGCATTCTCAGCTGGATATCTCGAAAGAAGTTTCTCAGTCCATTCTCTGAACACCTTCAGCCCGATACAGCCCTGTACCTCATCGCAAGACCGTCCGAATTGACAGCCCCGGCAGGAATGACTTCGCTAGGGGTGACCTCTCACGCTCCTGACGAAAAGGCGAAGGCGCGGGGAGTTATATCATTCTAGAGCTTCCCAGCAGCCGCTAATCCAGCAACAGCGGGTCTCGAGACTAGCTAGAGGACCGACGCGACGTGTTTTGGCCCTGACTTCTTTTCTTTTCCGGGGCCGCTATTCTCTCTTGCTCTCTCTCTCCACATCTGAGTCCGTCCGACCAGCGCCTTCCGACCCACCGCACCCCACGAAGCGACCCACAGCAGCTGCGCCACCCCTTCCCCCGCCCTAAACCCAAGCCGCGACTTCTCGAGGACGCCCACCTCCAGGCCTTCGGGTCCACCACCCTCCCCATCCGCCGCACGACCCAGACCCCAACCTCCCTCCCGCCCCTCCTCGTCCATGTCCCACCTCGGCACCGTTCCCGCGCGCCGCGAGTCCCTGCCTGACCCCGAGACGTCAGACGACGACGACGCGGACTTTGGGAGGGGAGCCAAGGAGGCTGCGAGGAGGGAGGCGGAGGAGGATAGGAGGAGGTTGGAGGAGGGGAAGAGGAAGGGGGGGAAGGGGGTCAAGAAGGAAGACGAGGGTACGAGGGGGAAGAGGGTCAAGAGGGAGAAGAGCTCGGGGAAGGAGGCGAGGATCAAGTTCCGCGAGGAGAAGGTCAAGCGCGAGTTGTTGTCGAGCGATGAGGACGTGGTCAAACCTACGCGACCGGTTCCCAAGAACCAGCGAACGTCCCAGGCGAGCGTGGTAGGGAAGAAGTGGGGGATCAGGATCCAGGCGGACGAGTCGAGCGATGGAGAGGTGGGGACGAGCGAGGAGGAGGAGGCGAGGGACGCTGCGAGCAAGGGAAAGCGCAAGCTCGGTGGTGGCAAGGGGAAGGGAAAGGGGAAGAAGGCGAGGGTCTTTTCGGATTCGGAGGAGGAGAAGAGGGTGCATTTGGTGGGGAGGTGGAGGCACAAGGGGGATCCGGAGAAGATGGCGGTCGGGAGGAAGCGTCTCGAGGAGAAGCACAACCCGCTCATCAAGCTGCTCGGCGAGTCCCTTTCTCTCGAGTCTCTACCGTGAACGGAGACTAATTCTCCGCTCGGGGACGCAGGGATCAAGATCGAGGTCATCAACTCGGACGGCGACGAGGACGTTCTCGCTGAAGACGACAAGAAGGAGTTCTCGGACGACGAACCGACCGACGTCAAGCCTTTCCGTACTCTCAGCGACTGGAACAAGACGTCGACGACTTCCGCTCCTGCTCCGCGCGACTGGAAGGTCCAGGTCAAGCCCGAGATCGAGGACGTCAAGGTTCGTCCCTCCTCCCCCGCTTCTTCGCCTCGCCCGTACTGACGCCTCGCCCAGATGTCTCTCGACAGCGATTCCGAACCTCCCACCGAGACCGACGGGGACATGTCCGACTGCAAGCCCGCTCCCGCCGCTCTCGCTGCTGTTGCCGACGACGACGACGAGAAGGAGCCTACGACGGAGGAGGAGTCGGAAGAGGAGAAGGAGGACGAATGGCAGCGCGCGCAGAGGCTGGCGAAGCAGCGTGTGGCGGAGAGGAAGCTGGCGAGGGAGAAGAAGGAGAGGGAGGAGAGGGAGGAGAGGGAGGAGAAGGAGGGCGTCAAGCGGGCGCAATTCGTCGAGGCTGCGGTGCGTTCCTCTCCTTGTGTGTGAAGTGGGGAATGGGAGCTGATGAGGGTTTGGTGCAGGCTCAAAGGGCTTTGGCGGTGGAGGCAGAGGAGGAGGAGGAGGAGGAGGCGGAGGAGGAGCCCACCCTGGTCGAGATCGCGCGACGCGAGTCTGCTCAGGTACGTTCGCAGTGTCTCCCCCCTCTCCTTCGCTAACCCTTCCTACACAGGCTCGAGTCGTCTACCCCCTTCCAGCCGTCAAGCGTCGTCGACCTCGCTTCGAGATCAAGAACCGTGAGCAGGACCTCACGGGCCCGCACATCCTCGCTCCTGGCGTCGAGATCCCCGAAGCGATCAACAGGTTCCTCAGGCCATACCAGCGCAAAGGAGTCGAGTTCATGTATCGTCAGTACCGCAAGGGCAAGGGTGGGATTCTCGGCGACGACATGGGTGCGTTCTGGTGTTCGCTTTCGCGGAGGGAGCGAGGGACTGATGGATGGGCTGCGCTAGGACTCGGCAAGACGATTCAGGTCATCGCGTTTCTCTCGGCGATCATGGGTGCGTTTTTGCTCTCGAGGCGTCTTTTCGAAAGCTTGACTGACGAGGAACGAGAAGACAAGACTGGCATGAGGAAGACGGACAACATGCGTCGCGCTGGGATCCTCTCCGAACTCGACAGGCCCTTCCCGAAACCGTCGGCGCACGGCAAGACCTGCCTCATCACCTGCCCTGCGAGTGTCGTGCACAACTGGGAGCGCGAGTTGGAGAAGGTGAGTGGTGCCCTTTCTTTGGGGATGGGCTTGGAGCTGATGAGGTTCCTTGCAGTGGGGATACTTTGAGGTCGGCATCTACGAGGGATCGAGGAAGGGAGACGTCCTCGTGAAGTTCAACAACGGGTACTAGTGAGGACTCCTGGTCCTCTCCCCGTCGAGCCCTCGCTGACCTCTCTTTCTTCCAGTGACCTCAGTGAGCCGCGCGTCTTCTCCTCTCTCGAAGGCTCCCACTGACTCCTTCCCGCGCAGTCCTCTGCGGCATCGAAGCTTGTCGCGACAACATCGAGGCCCTCGCGGCCAGCGACTTTTCTCTCATCTTTGTCGACGAAGCCCACCGCGTCAAGAACCCCAAGAGCCAAACGACCAAATCCCTCCACGAGTTCCCCTCCAAGCTCCGCTACGGCCTCACGGGCACAGCGATCCAGAACCGCCTCGCCGAGTTCTGGTGCATCCTCGACTGGGCCAACCCTGGCGATGTCGGAACCGAGGAGCAGTGGAACGTCTTCGTCAGCACGCCGCTCAAGCATGCTCAGAAGGCCAATGCGACCGACGAGCAGTTGGCGAAGGGGCGAACGCGCGCTGCGGCGCTCGTGGGGAGCTTGCTTCCGACCATGTTCCTGCGAAGGTGCGTTCTCGACTCGTGGCTTCGAATGGAAACGGACTGATGTGGCTCGTCGTGCGCAGGACCAAGGACCTCATCAAGGATCAGCTGCCGGTGAAGACGGACAACATCGTCCTCTGCCCGCTTACGCCGCTTCAGCTCAGCGTGTACAAGACGTTCTTGGCCTCCGAGGACGTCCAGACGATGCTCACGATTCGCGATCCGTGTCTGTGCGGCAAGACGGACGACGAAGGAGCTCCGTGGCCCAAGGGCAAGTGTTGCCACCAAGGATGGGTCAAGGTACGTTGGCGTCGTTTGTCGAGGAAGGGAACGGTGCTGATGGAACCTTTGATCGCAGATGATCTTCAAGTACATCACTCGTGCGTCTCCTTTGGAGCTTGAGCGTGTTCGCCGCAAAGCCTTTCTGACGTTGCTTCTTTGCAGTCTTCCAGAAGGTCGCGAACCATCTCGCCCTCATCTACCCCGGTACGTCCTTGCTCTCCTCGCTGCTCCGTTAAATACTTACCTCTCTTCCCTTTCAGACAAGGAGGAAAAAAACACGAACAAGAAGAAGTTCACCCAGGTCCGTTCTGCTAGGAGACCGACTCGACATCGCCGAAGCTGACCTTCCTCTCTCTCCCAGGACCTCGAATGGGCTCGCATGGCGTTCCCCTCCGACTTCAACTCGAGGAACAAGGCGAGGCTCGACTGCGGCGACACGACCTTGTGCGGCAAATGGCAGGTGCGTTCATCCCCCCTTCCTCCTCGCACGGCCACAGCTGACCTCGGGTTCCGTCGCCAGATCTTGAAGGAGCTTCTCGACCTCTGGGACAACCAGGGCAACAAGGTTCTCATCTTCTCGATGAGTCTCAAGGTGCTCTCGCTCCTCAAGGAGATGTTTGAGATGGACGGAGGGTACAAGGTCGTCTGTCTCGACGGGAGCGTTCCGAACGATCAGCGTACGTGCTTTCGCGTCCTCGCTTCTCTCCCGTCCTGACCCGCTCGCAGGAATGGCTCTCGTCGACAGCTTCAACGAAGATCCCGACGTCTATTGCTTCCTCATCTCGAGCCGCGCGGGGGGTGTAGGGCTTAACCTGACTGGTACGTCCGACGAACTCGTCTCGCACTCGAACCTAAACTCATCTCCACCTCGCAGCTGCGAACCGAGTCATCATCTTCGATCCCAACTGGAACCCCGCGCACGATCTGCAAGCCATGGTGAGGATTCCGCCTCTGCGAACGTTGAGAGCGGCGCTGACGCCTCGGCATCAAAAGGACCGCGCCTACCGTTTCGGACAGACTCGCGACGTCAACGTCTACCGCCTCATCGGCGCTGGAACGCTCGAGGAGCTCATCTACAACCGGCAGCAGTACAAGCGTGCGCAAGCTGGTGTCGCCTGTGCGTTCCTTTTCGTCGGCTCCAAGAGGCTTTGGCTAATTTTTCTGGCTTCGCAGACGATGCTGCGCCGGAGCGACGTTTGTACACTGGTGTCGAAGGCGAGAAGGACGATCAGGGCGAGCTCTGGGGTATCAAGGTTCGTGATCGTTCGCTCGTTCAGGTCGTGCCGGCGGGACTGACTTTGTCGTCGTCGTCGCAGAACATGTTCAAGCTACAGGTATGCATCTCCGTCCTCCAGGTTGAGTGGCTTGCTAAACCCAGTTTGCAGGAGGGCTACTCGCTCACGGAGAAGTCCATTCAGTCTGTGCGTTCTCCCTCGACGCTCCCCGAGGAGATTTGACTGACTTGGCAACAGTGCGAGATGGCCGAGCTCGACTACGCTCTCAAGAACACGACGCTCGGCAAGCTGGAGAAGGCGTCGAAGAAGAGCAAGAAGAGCGACGACGGCTCGGCTTCGGAGACGGACGAAGTGGTGGTTGTGCGTTGTCTGCTTCTTTTTGTCCCAGAGATGGAGCTGACTTCCTCCCTTCGCCAGGACGACGATGCTGCTCTGAAGGCTTTGGTCGGGATCGATGATGCCGAACCCGAGAAACGTACGTTTCGCTCGAGACCTCGAGACTTGATCAAGTACTGACGATTCGCTCCAGCCATCTCGCCTGCGGAAGCTGCTCGCCGCCAGAAGATCGCAGAGGAGCAGAAGAACATTGCTCAGATCCTCGCAAACTCGAACGTCACGTTTTCCGCCATCTCGGACGTGCGTTCTCGCAGTCCTCTTTTCCGCGAGCGTGGGGTACTGACTCGAAGTGTGCAGGCTACCCTCGGTGGATCGAAGGCGGAGGAGGACAGGGGGAAGCGAGCCATCATCGTGCGTTCCTCTCCTCGCGCTTCTCGACCTTTGGACTCACCCCTTTCCCTCGATCGCAGCAAAGCAAGCTCCCTCGCTCCAAAGCTCTCCCGCCTCCCAAAGCCAAACTCATGACCGCCGACCCACCCTCGGAGGAACAAGTCGGCGTATGGAACCCGAAATCTCGCAGGAGCCGGCCCTCAAGGCCGCCGCCTACGAAGCTCAAACCACCGCCAACTTCCCTCTCGACGCTCGCCTGCTCGATGGGAATCTCGCCAGACGTTCCTACCGAGGACCTCATCGCTCCGAGTGGTTACACTGGCACGAACGGAGCGACGAGGTTGGCGAAGGAGCTTGATGCGCTCAGGGGGAACGAGAGGACGGGGAGGATCAATGTGCGCTTTTGCGCTCTTGCTCTTTCGCGCGAGGACTTGCTGATGAACGGTGGGCTTCTCGCAGGAGATTCTGGAGCAGTACCGCAGGTCGGAGACGAGCATGCCGGGGTGGCAGACGGGCGGGGTGGCTTGAGAGGTGTCGGTGTTTGGTTGTATTGCTTCCCCGTTGTTCTTTTGCAATTACGCAGCTTGTTCGTTCGGTTCTACGAAAGGCGCAAGGAGGGAGGGCATCTCGCAAGACGCGCGCGAGGAGCCGAGGACGCATTTTGCACTTCTTCCTCCTCCTCCTCCAACGTTCAGCAACAGTCATGAAGACTGTCGGACTCCTTTCTGGCGGCAAGGACTCAGTCTACAACCTCCTCCACTGCGTCGTCCAAGGCCACGAGCCCGTCGCTCTCGCCAGCCTAGGTCCAGGCGAAGGCAAAGGTGTGCTCCTCCCCTTGCTCTCAACCGCACCACTGACGCTCTCGCACGACAGATGAGATCGACTCCTACATGTACCAGACTGTCGGGCATTCAGGGCTGGCTTCCATCGCCGAAGCGCTCGAGTTGCCGCTCTTCACGCATACCATCTCGGGGACTGCGGTCAATCTGGAGGGGGAGTACGGCTCGCGGGAGGGAGGAGCTGTGGATGGAAAGGAGAAGCGGGGGGAGGCGAGCGGAACGGTGGGGGACGAGACGGAGGATCTGTACGAGCTGCTGAGGAAGGTCAAGGTGCGTTTCTTGCGCAAGAGGAGGGAGGGGGAGCTGACTCGCTGGGGGTGGGGTGCAGGTTGCCATGCCAGAGGTACAAGCCGTGGCGTGCGGTGCGATCCTGTCCAACTACCAGCGCGTGCGGGTCGAGCATGTGTAGGTCCTCCTTCCTGCATCTCGAGAGGAGCGACTGAGTTGTCGTTTCCAGGTGCTCTCGGTTGGGGTTGACGCCTATCGCGTACTTGTGGGAGCGGAATCAAGAGGAGCTGCTGAGAGAGATGGTCGGAGCCGGGATGGAGAGTATTCTCGTCAAGGTCGCTGGAGCAGGGTGAGTCCGACTGTGCTGTGCGCTGTGGAAGTGCTGGCGGGAGCTGACTGGGTTCTTGCGCGTAGACTTGGCGTTGAGCATCTTGGCAAGACGTTGGGACAGATGGAGGCGACTCTGTTGCGACTCGTGAGGTCTTCGTCCTGGCGCGATGGACTGAAGCTGACGACGGTGTTCCGGTCCGCAGAACCAAAAGTACCAGCTTCACGTATGTGGCGAAGGAGGAGAATACGAGACCTTTACGCTCGACTGTCCTCTCTTCAGCAAGCGCGTCGTCTTGTAGGTCCTCTCTCTCGCTGGCATCGCTCCCTCGCACTAATCTCTCCTTTTTTTTTCCGCAGGGATCAAACGACTACCGTCATCTCCAACGCCGACCCATTCTCCACCGTCGCCCACCTCCACCTCGACCGCTGCTCGCTCGCTCCCAAGCCCGATCACCCGCTTCACGAGACGTGGGAGCAGAAGCGCGATCGCATTCGCCAGCTCCTCGTCATCCCGGCCATCCTGGACGACGACAGCGAGGAGATTCTCACCGAGGTTCGGAATGCCTGCGCTTTGGAGGTTCTACCGGTGGAGCTTCAAGCCCTCGCGGTTGCGGAGCAGGGGGTGACGCCGGCGACGATCTCGCGAGTGGGGGACTGGATCGGATTTAGCGAGGTTACAGCATGGGGTGCTGAGAGCAGCAGGTTAGGCTTGACGCTCGAGGAGGAAGTTCGAAACTGCTTCCGGAATCTCGAAGGTGAGTAGTCAGAGCTCCAGTCTGGCTCCGCAGCTGATCCCGTTCCCACCAGTCCTCCTCGCTCAGCACTCTGCGACGCTCCTCTCCCTCTCCCACCTCACTCTCTACCTCTCTACCTCCTCAATGGCTCTCTTCCCCGCCATCAACGCCATCTACTCGACCTACTTCGGTTCCTCCCCACCAACCCGCGCCTGCGTCGCAGTCCTCATGCCCGACTCCTCCGGGATCCAGCTCAAGCTCGAAGGAATCGCCCGACTCGGCAACGAGATTCGGAAATCCCTGCACGTCCAAAGCCTCAGCTACTGGGCCGCAGCGAACATCGGTCCCTACTCGCAAGGCATCACCGTACGCTCTCCCTCCCCCTACTCCCGCTCGCACTGACGCAGGCCACAGGTTGGTGAACGCCTCTTTCTCGCGGGCCAAATCTCCCTCATCCCCGCTTCCCTCACCCTCCCCACCCCGACCGACTATGCGACCGAGGTGGCGCTCTCGCTGCAGCATGTTCGGCGCGCGGCGATCGCTGCGAAGGAAGGGAGATGGGAGGGTTGGTGCGAAGGGGGGATTTGTTGGATTGCGGATGTGGAGAGTGGGGAATGGGATCGAAGACTGGTGGGGGCGAGGGCGGGGTGGGAGGCGTTCGATGGGGAGGTGAGTTCGCGCTTGCGATTCGGGAGGAATGGAGCTGATGGAGGGCTTGTTGCAGGCTCCTATGCTGTATGTCTCGGCGGTGACGTTGCCAAAGGGTGCGAGTGTCGAGTGGCAGGTCACGTTTGCGACTGGGCGGTCGGAGCGACTGGACGAGGATGATGAGTCTGTTGTTGCTCGAAGGATCTCGCGGATGATGAGTACAGCTTGTGCGTGCCCTTTCTTCCTGTCGAAGCTCGTCATTGACTGATTGAATGTGCTCCTGAACAGTTCTCGTTGGAGGCCTCCGAGTCGAGCTGTCTTCGAAATCCGACGCTGCGGGGGAGGTTCTCTCCATCGTTGCTGGGACTCCTGGTGCGTCGAATTCAACTTCCCTACCTTGTTTGGTTGCTGATTCTCCTTCCACAGAGCATCAAGAAGCTGCGACCAACATCGCGCCGGGCAAAATCCACTTGATCAAGGCCTTCCACCTTCCTCACATCTCCACCTCGCAAGGTACGTTCAAACCTCCCTTCCTTCTCGGTCCCTTTTCTGACAACTGCTTTCTACAGTTGTGCGATCCGCTGCAGTGGTGTTTGGGATCAAGGAGGAGGCGCTTCCTGCCATCTCTTTCGTCGCGGTCAATCACGTCGCCACTTGGCATTCTGGCGACCACACGCTGGCGTTTGTTGCATTCGGATCAAAAGCATGAGCATGGAATGAAAAGCCAATGAGCTTCGCCAGAACAACTCCTCTCGAAAAACGTCGCGGACCAAGACGCGCCGGGCCTGCCGACAACGAACCCTTCGCCCAACTTCACCGCCCTCTCCAGTCACCCCCTCTCCCTTCGCCCCACCTCTGCTTGAGGATCGTCTACAGCCGCTCGAACGACCGCAGGCTCTCTCCGCCGACACCCCCTCTCTGCGGCTCGGAAGATTCCTGCGGCAAACGCTAGCCGGGAGAGAGGGGGCGACGCCAGCCCACGAAGCAGCGTCAACCGTTCCCTTACGGCTGCCCTGGGACAGCTAGAAGACCCGGCCCGCGAGCTCGGGCGCTCTGGAGCTGCCCGCTGCGTCTTCCCTTTCTTCTGCTCGAGTTCAGGATTCCGTGAGGGCTACTCACCAACGAGGCGGCGTGAGGCGTGCTGTGGTGGTGGATGTTGGGGGAGGCAAATTGCAGCGGGTCGAGCACCTTCTCAAGCTTTTCTCCTCTCTGCTCCCCAGGATCCCCGCTCAGGACTTCGATCCACCCGTTCCTCTCGCTTGGCCCCCTCTCACTTCCTCGTCCTGGCTCCCTCTTTTTTTGATCTCACCCAACTCTCTCTTCCCACCCCCGCTTCCTGCTTCCTCTCTTCCCACCCACCAAGCCCTCCTTCGACTAAACAATGGGCTGCGCGGGATCAAGCATGAGCGACGGTGGCGACCCCGAATCTCAGGCGAGTGCCCCACATCATCCGAGGCTGGAGCGTTGAAAGGCAGAAGCTTACCGACTTCTTTCTAGGCTAGGAACAAGGCTATCGAGGCGGGAATCGAGAAGGATCGCCTGCGGTTGAAGAACCAGGTCAAGCTGCTCATTCTCGGGACGGGAGAGTCGGGCAAGAGTACAGGTGCGTGTGCGGGCTGCTATGGACGAAGGAACTTGCGTAGCTAACCCTCTTTCAAGTCATGAAGCAGATGGTTAGTCGTCGATCTCGGACGACTCCAGGCTGCCAACGCTTTCGCAGCTTTGGGACGAAGCTGACCCCTCTCGCACAGGTAATTCTCCACAATGGCGGGTTCAGCGACGAGGAACGGCATTCGTACGCCGAGATCGTGTACAGCAACACGATCCAGTCGATGCAGGCCGTCCTCGAAGCTCTCCCCCTCCTCAAGCTCAGCCTCGAGCCGCAGAACGAAGACGCCGCCGCACTGCTCGAGGAACTGGACCCCGACGAACGATCTGTCGACCCTACTATTCGTGCAGCGTTGATGGCTCTTTGGTCTGATCCGGCTTTGAAGGAATCGATGAGTACGTCGATCGCGGTCGAAGCTGGGGTGCGAAGCTGATGCGAAGGATTTGGCAGACCACCAAGCCGAATTCCAACTCAACAATAGTGCCGAGTACTTTTTTGACAACATCGCCAGGACTACGAACCGCTCCTACATTCCTACCGACGACGACGTGCGTTCTGGCGATGAGCTGAAGCCGGAGAAGGGAAACTGATTCTCCTCCTTCGCAGATCATTCGCTCGCGTGTGCGAACTACCGGAATCATGGAGACTCGCTTCATGATCGGCAAGCTCGAATACCGCATCTTTGACGTCGGAGGACAACGGTCGGAGCGAAAGAAGGTGCGACTTTCTTCTCCCCTCCCTCGCTGCGACGTCGAGCTGACCAGTCTCACAGTGGCTACACGCCTTCGAATCTGTCGACGTTCTTCTCTTCATCGTGGCTATCAGCGAGTTCGATCAGACCCTTTACGAGGACGAGACGGTTTATCGAATGGAGGAGGCAATGGTCGTCTTCGGCGGCGTGAGCCCCGCGACACCTCCTCGTTTTCCTTTAAGTAACACGCTGTTCTGCAGGTCTCCAACTCTCGCTGGTTTGCCAAGAGCACTTGTGAGCAGCTGCGGGTTTCTGCACTTCCTCGTCGAGAGCTGACCTCTCGGCCCCCACAGTGATTCTCTTCCTCAACAAGGTGCGCCGCTGCACGTCTTCGACACCCTGATCAAAACTGACGCTTCTCTTTCTCAACCCAGATCGATCTCTTCAAGGAGAAGCTTGGGAAGAGCTCCATCAAAGTACGGGGAACCCACGATCGTCCTCCCAGGGCAAGCTAACTCATTCCTGCAGGCCAAGTTCCCAGCGTACACCGGTTCGGAAACCGACTACGAGGAGGCGTCGGATTTCTTCCTGCGAGAGTTCAAGCAGCGTACGTCCACCTACCGCCATCTTTCCAGAGTTGGAGCTGATTTGTATCCTCCCCCTCCAGTCTACAAGCAGCCGAAGCCTCTCTACGCGCATTACACGGAAGCCACTTCGACGAAGACGATTCAAGTACGTCGAGAGCACCAGGCCTGCCTGGTACCAGAACGGAGAACTAACCTCGCTCGCTCCACTGGTGGTTCGTCGGCGATTCTCGGGCTGTGGCGAAGCCCTCATTCTTACCCTCCTTCCCATCTGCAGGTCATCAACGTCGTCGCCGATACGATTACGCGCCAGATGTGCGCCAACTTCCCCCCCGCCTCTCGCACCACTTCTGACCACTCGCTGGCTGCAGGTTCGCCGACTCTGGACTCATTTAGACGGGGGGGGCGGCGCTTTGTACACAGTGTTTTTATTTGGATCAACACGCATTCGTTTTTTTTCCTATTCCCTGAGCTGGGAGAAAGAAGCAGGAGCGGGCGCGGTTCTCTGCTCGGCCCTCCCTCGCTTCTTGTTCTTTCTTTGTCAAGCTTAAGCCTCTTGCTGGCTCCTCTCTTGGGGCCCCATGGGCATCCTCGAGTTACCGGAAATCCCTCGTCCGACGAGGCTCCCAGCGGATCGAGGGACGCTGGCCTTGGCCCTTCGCAGGTTCGATTGCGAGAGGAACTCGATTCGGCCTCTCCCTCTCCGCGTTCCTTTCGCTGCTCAGGCATTGCAAGCTCTACACTAGATCCCACTGCAGGTGAACGTGCGAAGTTCCCTGGCAAAACGCCGCCTATAAGCGTGTTCTCGCGCCTGGCTCTCCTGGCGTCTGCTGTCCACATTCCTGCTTCGCCGTCGCTCCTTCGCCAGCTTTCGATGTTCCTTCTTGTCTCGTCCGTCTCCTCGTCGTCCTGTTGTCGCATTTCGGCTCCTCTCTCCATCCTACCCCTCTCACAACCGCTCGTGGAAGCAATCGACCAACTCCCCGACGCGACTTCTCCAAATAGTCCTCGCGAACCGGCTCTCAGCAACTCTCGCTCGCCCGTAGCTCCAAGTGGACAACAACAGCTCCATTACCCACGCCAGATACCACCGGGTATACGGCAAGGCAACCAAGCCCCTCAATAAATGAATCCCACCGCCCCATCCCCACCGACCTGCCTCCCCCTCAAGCGGAGTACCAGCTCCGCTCCCTCTCCCATCCCCTACGAGACAATGCTCATAACCCCAAGCACGAGCATCCCAACCCCAACCGCGACCCCCACGCGTCCAGCTCCACTCGTCGCTCCAGCCGTCGAACCAGCCGCCACCGCTCCAGTTCCCGAAGCCACCGCGAGGGAAGCGACGCTGGCGGTCGTCGTAGGGCCCGTCTTGATCGAGTACGTCTGAGTGCCGGTAGCGGAGACTGATGCGGCGGAGCTGGTGCGAGGGATTTCGGAGGTAGAGGCGCCCACGGCGATGGTGCCGGTTACGGCGGCGAGACCGTCGGCGGTGCAGAGGTCTACGAAGGCTGTTGGCGCGTCGGGAGAGGGTGAGAGAGGGAGAGGGAGGGGAGAGGGGGGAGAAGGGGTCAGTGGGCTGAAACTCGGGAGGAGGGGGGAGGGACGAACAGTTGTAGTCGGCTACGACGGCGGTGCTGTTGCGTGCCGTGGTCGCCTTGTCGGCGGAGACGCAGGCGGCACACGACCCTGGAGAGGAAGTTAGCTATCCTTTCTCCCCCCACACGAAAGAGGGGGACTGACTAATAGATCCTAAGACAACGGAGGAGCAGGCACACGTCGCGATGGCAGCTTGAGAGGCTCCCTTGGCACAGCCCTGCGTTCGTCCGAGTGTCAGCTCCATCTTTCTCCCCAAGGGCTGAAGGAACGCACGGAGAGGTCGGCAACTAACGTCCCATCATCAGCCAGCGTTCAACCCTGGAGCCCATCAAAGACTCACTGAAGACATCGCACTCGGTTGCGCATCCCTTGGTGATGACGGAGATGATGTCGGCGAGGGCGGAGGAGGAGGCAACGCTCTGTCCGAGGGCTGAGTAGGGGGACAAAACGGCGCGTCAGTTGGGGCCTCTTTGAGGACGCGCAGAGCGATTGACTCACCGGAGGCGGCAAAGGCGAGGAGGAGGATTGAAGAGCGCATGGCTGAGGCTGTGGATGAACGAGCGTGGAGGGAGAAAGACGACGGAAGGGAGATGGGGAAGAAGAAGAACAAGGGCGCGAGCGAGCGCCAAGCGTGTTGGTCGAGGCCCCTTCTCCTCTCCTCGTGCCCTCAATAAGGTTTTTTTGCGGCAGGGGGGCGAAACGAGCCCTTGCAGAGATTCAGGAACGGAGGTCTTCGCCAGCAGGAAGCATCCGCGGAAGGATTAAGAGTGGAAGAGAGGGGAAAGGGTTGTCGGGGAGGAGAGAGAGCGAGCGAAGAGGAATGGGTACCCAAGCAGGACTTTGGACAGCCGGTCACTGGGGCTGCAAAGACAGTCGAAGCTCGAGCGTGCAGAGCAGGGATACAAGGCAGAAGCTTTGGGATGCGAGGGAAGAGAACAGGTGCCCCAGCAGAATCAAAACAATCGCGCGGATCTGTTTTCTTTTTTAGGGTCAGCCCGCAGCGGAAGGCGATCTCCGAGATGGACAACTTCCTCTTTGAGGTACGAGAGCCGAAATCGGTTCGAGGGCGCGAGTTGGATCGTGAGGACAAGCGGGGGCAGGGTCGGGAGTTTGTGAGCGTGACCAGGAGCGCAGGAGGAAGCCCGGCCGCGGAGGGTGTAGAGAAACCCTCGTTTGATGGCTGCCAGTCGAGTGGAATGAGCTCAGAAGGAAGCAGAATGGTCAGAGAGACCTGGAAGCAGTAGAAAAGGAGAACGGGGCGAGGTGCGAGCGGTGGGAGAAAACCGTGTTGACTCCCACGAGCCGGAAGCTGTGCGGCCCTGCGAACGACGAAACCCGCAATTGCGAAAGCACGAAAACACGCCTAGCGATACAGGCAATCGTAATGCCCCGGCCCTGCAACTCATCAGCTCCCGCAAGCTTCGCACGAACGAGAGAAAACGCCGGACTCACGGTACAACAGCACACACGCGAGCTTCTCCTCGCTCTCGGATTCAAACTCGTGAAAGTCAACCTTGCTCGTCTCGCCAAAACCACTTTGGTCGAGGTATGCGATACGAGTGTGGATCCCTAGCGCGCGGCTGAGAGCGGTGATTTGGATGTCTGCGCGCGAGGGTGTCAGCTTCCCAGCAAAGGACGCGGGGCGAATTCGTACGATCGGCTTCCTTGTTGACAGCCTGCAAAGAAAGTCAGCAAGTCACTCGCGAGAAGTCGCAGAGACGGCGTACCTCGACATGGAACCCGCAGAATTGATCGAGCGTCGGCACTCCCCCCTCAAAGAACCTCGGATCGTCCTCCAGGGAGAACAAGAACGGCACAAAGTCGTCCTCGTTCGCACGCATGTAGGCGCTCGTGAGCAGGCGGAGGAAGACGACGATCGCATTGCTGATCTCGGGATCGTTGAACGACGCGAGGAGCTGTTCGGCGCTTGGTCGAGCGGAGGAGGCGGAGGAGTAGGAGGTGAGGAGGTCGCGGAGGGGTTCATAGAAGTCGTCGTAGCTGCGAAGAGGACTGGTGAGCTCTTGCTACGTCCGAGGGAGAGTGAGGGAGGCCCAGCTCACATGTCCTTTGCGAAGCCAGCGAGATCGAGCAGGGGTAGGAGGCTCTCCACCTTGGCCAGAGATCTTGCCGCTGACTCTGGAGGCGCAGGGATCAGCCTCTCCACGTAGGCGAACGCGAACGCTGCCCATCGCATCATCAGCTCCCGTCCGCCTGCGCCCCCGCCAGCCAGACTCACATCTGTAATAGCAGTCCCCGTCTCCTCTCGTCCGCCTCAACGAGCTCCAGCCATCCTTCTCCAGTCCACTGATCTTCGCTAGGAAGCTCGGCGCGCCTTCGTACTCATCGACAAGCGCCGAGATGGGCTCGAGAGGTCCCACGAGCGCTTGCTCAGTGTTGGCCTTGAGCTTCTGGGTGAGGTCGGCGATCTCTAGGTCCGTTAGGTCGGAGAGCTTTCGCTGGTCGTCCATGTTAACGATCTAAGCTAGGGGAGGTGTGGGGGAAGGAGAAGAAACGCGCCGCCGTCGAACGCGTCGACGCGGCTCTCCCTTCAATTCCCTCTCGCCCTCCCACTGCCTCTGCGTTGCCATCACCTTGCTCGTGCTGTAGTCCCGTTGCGCCACGGAGCCTTTGGCACTGGCACTGATGCTCCTCCTATCTCGCCGGCGTCCCTTGCGCTCACTAGCGGGACGCCTGCGTCGTCGAACCACGCGGAATCTGCTCTCTAATGTGCGAGCGTGCTGCGTGTCTCGTAGGATTCGGGCAGCGCTGCCTGCTCCTCGCTCCGCAAGACGAATGCGTCCTCCGGCATCCGTTCTCGTTTGGCCGTCGAAAGGCGGGGGAGGGATCGCACTATCGCACAAGCGCGTGGTCCTGTGTGGTGTCCTCAGCTGGACTTACGTTTCTAGCACGCGCCTGCTCCACACGATCCCACTGCTCTCCTCCTGCTCTCCCTCTCCTGCTCAATCGCCTTCAGCGGAAATGGCGGAACAGCGACCCACCTTTAAACACAGAGACTCTGTGTCGCTCGACGCAGAGGCGGTCTCTCAAGATGTACCCCTCGATTCTCACAGCAACAGCGACGAAGGGAGCAAGGAGAAGGGCGACTTTATCGACGACGACAAGACCCACCCTCAGATTATTCGCACCGCATCAGGCGAGTCCGAGATCGACCCAAAGAACTTGCTTGCGAATGGCAAGGAACGTCCCATCGAGACCGCTGAGGACAGCGCCACGCGGTGAGCATCGACCTACGTGCTTCGGACGCTCGCTGATTCTCTTTTTTTTTTTATCCAGCTGCATCTCGCTCGAGGATGATCCCACTCTCCCGGTCTTCACTCTTCGCATGTGGGTTCTGGGACTTGGTTTGACCTGCTTGTACGCTCTTCGAATCGCTGCAGCTCGAGGAGAAAGCTAACGTCTCCGCTCTCCTCCCACCTTCCTCCCTCGCCTCCAGCGCCGCCGTTCTCGGACAGATCTTCTACTTTAGGCCTCAGACCGTCTTCGTCTGTCAACTCTTCCTCCACGTTATCGGCTACTGCCTCGGGAAAGCGTGGTACTTCATCCTCCCCAAGCCCGAGCGAGGACGCTTTTGGGCCTTCCTCAACCCTGGAGACTTCAACATCAAGGAGCACGTCGCTATCCTCATCAGTACGTTCCCTTTTGCTTTCGAAAACCCCGAGAGCTGACCCCGTTGTTCTCTCGCAGTGTCTTCTACCGCCACCGATTCTGCTCTCGCCATCTCCGTCTTTGCGGTCGATGAGCTCTACTACAACATCACGCCCAACTACGGCACAGCCATCTTCACTCTTCTTGGAAGCCAGCTCTTTGGGTTCGTCAGACCTCTGGTGCCCAAGCCGAAGAATGTAGCTGATCCGTTGTCGAAACAGCTACGGCATCGCAGGCCTCATGCGGTAGGTTCCGGACACCCACGACCAGTGAGCCCGTACTTAACCGATATTTGCAGGTCATTCACCGTCTTCCCTACTTACATGTGCGTCTGTGTCGTCAACCTCGGACCCCAGGAGCCAACTGACTCCCTCGGCTCCACAGCGTGTTCCCCAACGTTCGTCCCCGTCCTGCTGCCGTGATCTCAGGCGTTTCTTGCCAACCAGATGTACGCTCCCACTCCAGCTTATCCCTCTCGTCAACCTCTTCGACGCGCTTCATCGCGAGCGCGCCGTTCTCTCTCAGCAAAAGCGGCTTCGTTTCTTCTGGATGGTCTTCGGGGCCATCTTTGTCGGGGCCATCTTTGTCTGGGAGTGGTTCCCCGAGTTCATCGCTCCTACCCGTGAGCTTCGTGCCCACCTATGATAGGCGCACACATCTCATCCACTCGCTTTCACAGTCACCGGAATCTCGGTCTTCTGCCTCGCTCGTCGCAACTCTGCCTGGGTGAGTTCCGTCTCGTTCTTCATAGATACCATTGCTGACTTTCTGCTAGGTCACTCGCATCTTCGGTGGCTACAATGGAAACGAGGGCTTGGGAATGTTCTCCATCTGCCTCGGTGCGCTTTTGTTCGCTCCTTGAGCACCAGCTTACTGACTCCTTCGCTTGCAGACTGGAACTACATTGGATCCGGCGGAGGATCATTGGGAGCTCTCTTTACCCCCTTTTCGACTCAGGTCTCGCAGTGTGGGTCTTCGTCGCCGTTCCTTCGCGCGACGTCGCTGACGGGCTTCTCTGCCAGATGCTGGAGTCGGCCTCTGCTGCATCCTGTTCTGTGCTTGCTAGTAAGCTTTCCTTCCTGTGCACAAGGCATCTAAACCTGACCCATGGATTCCCAGCGCCAAAAACGTCGTGAGTGCATGGATTTCGGTGATGCGGTCCACCTGAAGCTAACTCACGGCTTCGCAGTGGAACGCTCAGAACTTCCCTTTCCTTTCTCAGCTGCTATTCTACCAGAACGGAACAGAGGTACGTAGCAAGCAGGCGATGGTGAACTGGCGAGCTGACGACGCCTGCGCCAACACCAGTACGATCAGACTTTGATCCTCAACGCCGACTTTAGCTTGAACGAGGCGGCTCTTCTGGAGCAAGGTGTACCATGGTACGCGACCAGCAACGCTCTTTACTGTACGGGATAGCTTCTCCGACCGTCCCCGCCAACTGACTCTCCTCTTCGCAGACCTCGGCTCCAACCTCGCTAGCGGTGCCACTCTCCCCACGTTTTCCTGTGGTTCATGCCTTCTATCATCAAGGCGTTCAAAGAGTACCGAACTGGCGAGCAGCCCGATCCTCACTATGTGCGTTCTCCTCCCCGTCATCAAGGATCACGCTTCTGACTCTCGCAACCACAGGTCAAGATGCAGGTCTACAAGGAGGTCCCAATGTGGTGGTACGGTCTCACTCTCATCGTTTCTTTTGCGTTCTCGATGGTGCGTACTTGTATTCGGACGCTTTCCGTCGCTAACGCTCTTCGCAGGCCACCTCTTACTTTGCCACGTCCCAGATGCCTTGGTGGGCCTTGATCGTCGCACTTCTCGTCGCCACCATCATGTTCCCCTTCGTCGTTATCGTCTACGCTGTCAGCCTCGAGCTCGAGTCCTATCCTGCGAACCGCAAGCTGACGACCCTTTTCCAGGTCACTGGCTTCGCTACCGATTCGCAGCAGCTTTCTCAGATGCTCGGCGCCGCTCTCATTCCTGGAAACTCTCAGGCAAACTGTGAGTGTTCCTTCTGTGCTCGACGTAAGCAGCGAGCTGACCTCGCCCAAAATGCAGTGTACTTCACGCTGTGAGGACCGCGTTTCGCCTCCCTTTTCTCAGCTGGCTAACGTTGCGTTCAAGTTACGGCTCCAACACCGTCCTTCAGGCCAGCGGATTGACCAGGGATCTCAAGCTTGGACGTGCGTTCGTTTCGGCCAGACGACGTTTGCGCGAAGACTGACTTCCTCATGGAGCAGAGTACACCAAGCTTCCACCCAGGGCGACTTTCTGCGCCCAAATGGTCGGAACGATCGTCGGATCCATCCTCCAGCTCATCATCATGAAGTGAGCTCGCCTTTGAGCGACTCCGGAGTCCGGGCTGACCCTCTCCCACAGGTCAATCATCAACGCTCAACGCGAGATTCTTCTCTCCGTCTAGGGAACCAACATTTGGAGTGGCCAGCAGGTTCAGTCGTACAACAGTCAGGCCATCGCCTGGGGCGCACTCGCCAAGGTTCGTCTTCTTCCCCGAGATCAAGAAGTGTCGCTGATTGGCGTTTTTTTCAGTCAATGTACGGTCCTGGACGTCCTTACTTTATCATTCCCATCTCCATCGTGTACGCAGAGCAAGCCTGGTGGTCCGGAACCGAGCTCATCGTTCCGTTTCTCGCAGGATCGGCCTCTTCGTCCCCGTTCCCTTCTGGATCATCCACAAGTTCTACCCACACGTTCATGCCGATCAAGTAGTGAATCCCATTATGTGTTGGACACTGGGCTACTTGAGCGTTGGTAGTGCGTAGCTCGGAGCCTTAAGTTCCGTTCGTGCACCAGAACTGACCCTCCTCCTCCAGTCAACTCCTCGGTCTTTGGCACGATGCTCATCGCTCTCTTCTCCCAATACTACCTCCTCGGCACCGAGCGACTTGGTTCCGCAAGTACAACGTGCGTCTGGTCTTCGGCAGGGAGGGAGGGCGACACTAACTTTGATTTCGCAGTATCTGCTTTCGGCCGGTCTCGATGGAGGAACTCAGGTACGTCCCTTCCCCTCCAGTGCTGAAATACAAGCTGATCCACGATCGCAGTTCATGACTTTCATAGCGACGTTCGCTCTCTTTGGAGGAAGCGGAGCCGCCGTCAGCATGCCCAACTGGTTCGTCCTCGCTCTCCCCTCTCTCTCCCCTCTCTCGATCTTTGCTGACGAACTCTTGTCGCTCAGGGCTCTCAACCCTACCAGCGAGACGAACTTGGATTACTGCCTCAACTTGAACCAGTAGGCCGCTGTCGTACCCCTTCCTCTCTTCCTCATCGCCCCTTCTCTGCCCTGGACCTTCTTTGGTTCCAAGCCAGTGTTTTTACTTCCCGCGATCCGAGACGAATATTCTCGCACTCTTTGGAATCTGCATGCCTCTGGAATGGAGAGAGGTCGAAAGCGAAAGCGCGAGCGAGCGAACACTCCCGTCGCCACTGCGCTGACGCTCCTCTCCAAGCTCGCCCCAGCACGTAGCTATGACGAAGAAGGTGTCTAGGACTTGCAAGGAAGAATGTGGATGCGAGGATGTGACAATTGACAGGGAAGAGCAAATTAGGGGAAGGGGGGAGTGGGCAAGTCGCGTTCTACTGAGGACCCACACCACCACCAGGAGCCGCAGCCAGTGCGCACTCGCAAATAACCTGCCACACACCACCCATCAGCCCTGCCGCCACCACTCGAACGAAAAGCCGAAAAAACGCACCTGCGCACGCCTTACGACCAGCGTCCTCGTTTCGCGCGTCTTGGCGCGAGCGATGGTGGGTTGAGCGCCGATGCGGAGGGATTGGGAAGGAGCTGGAGCGGTGTCGACGGCTGAGACTTTGACGAGGCCGGGGAAGAGGCAGGCGCCTACGCGTTCGGGTTCGCCTGTCGGAGGAGTGTTAGCGATCGTTCGGAGCGGAAGAAGGGAGAGGAGGGACCTCGTTCGGTGCGGTAGCACTTCTTGATTAGTTCTGAGGGAGGAAGAAGTCAGCGAGGTACGTTGGGTAGAGGAGGTGGAGAGGCGCGTACCGAGTTTGGTCGGATCCAACTGCGAGCCGATTTCGGGCACGTACGCCCGATAGAACCCACTGCTCTCCATCCCTCCTCCCCCCGTCGGGCTCTTGCTTGCATGCAGCATCCGACTAAACGTGTAGCTTGCCTCGAGGACGCTAGCGAGGGGAGGAGCGAGGACAGTCGGGTTGGGGTTGACGAGCTCAAAGATGTGCACCATGTGCTCCTTGAACAAATTGGTCGCCATTTCCCGATCGAGCGTCTCCACCGCCGCAGAAAAGGTTTGTCGACGCCAGACGGAGGCGACGAGGGGTTCGCCTGTGAGGAGGGTGAGTGGGGACCAGCGCGGGGGAGGGAGGAACGCACGATTGAAAAGCTGCTCGTGCAGCTTTGTGAGTTCCCTATTCGCCTCCTCCGAGTTTGTCACGAGGAGCTCGTTGACGATCCCCTCGCTGAGCATCAAGCTCATCGCATGCCGCAACAAGCTCTGCACGACGAGTCCCAGGCCCACATAGTCGAATCCCGCCGAATGGAGCGCAGTGAGGAACGGACTGTCCTGCGCCGTATCCTGCAGGTCTTCCCACAGAGCTTCGGCAAGAGGGATGAGGGCGAGATGAGGTCCCAAGTCGGCGCCTGGGGGTGGGGCGGGAGCGGCGCGGGCGTGAGCGGAGAGGGTGTCGGCGGCCCAGCGGTTAATGCGGCGTTCGAGGCCACTCGAGCTGTTCTTGATCGTAAACTGGTGCGCAGGGTTAGCGGGCTTCAGGAGCAAGTGGGAGAGGAGCGTACATCGTCGACGGTCGAACCACCTCCGCCCGATGCGTGAGAGCCAACGACAGAGGCCGAGGACGCGTCGCCGCCTTCGAGGAGAGAGATGTGCTTTCGTAGCATGGCATTCTGAGGGACGGGGGTCAGGAGAGGCGGCGGGAGGGGGCAGGGGGTGCTCACCTGCTTCTCCTGCTCTAGCATCTGCAGTCGCTGGTCCTCGATCCGGAGATGGGCGAGCTTGTAGTTCTTGAGCAGACGACTGTTGGGTTGGGCAGGCGCGTCAGCTCAGTTCCCCCTCCAGCATCTGCACCTGCGGGCAAGGAGACGACGGAGCGCAGCAGCTTGACCAGCCAGGCGTCTCCCCACAGCCCACCAGCTGCTCTCCTCCGGCTTGCAGGCACTCCAGCACTCCTCCCGTTCGCAGCACCCGCGGCCCAGCTCCCCAACCCACCTCCTCTCACGCCGCGCACGAAAACAACATTCGAAGGACCTACTTGTACTCGTCGTCCCCCACAGTCCCCGCTGCCTGCCCGTACGCCTCCTGGTTGTTGAGAAGAGTCTGCATCGTGTTCTGCTGCGGCGCGCCATAGCCGCCGTGGGAGGAGGGGGAGGGGGAGTACTGCTGGAAGCCAGGAGGTGGCCGAGGATAGGCCATTGTGGACTGGGGCGCAGGTGATAAGGAGGGTGCTGGCGAGGCTGCCGTGTAGATGAGGGCTCCGAGGCACAGGCTGGCGTGGCTGTTGAGGCTAGTCGAGATTGGAGAAGAGCAAGCCGCGAAGTCCGAGGACGCCGCGTCCTCTTTGTTTTTTCGGATCTGGAGGTCGAGAGAACGCAGATTTTTGGTAGCACTGCCAGTGCTGCCAGCCAACTGAAGCAGATCTAGTCAAGCAGTGTGTGGAGGAGAAAAACTCACTCGGTTGTCGGTGTGAGGTTCGTGCTCGGCCTCCCCCCTCGCTAGGCTTGGCCAGGCTGGTTCCCTCCTTGGTGCTGGCGCTGTTCTCGCTAATTCCAGTTTCTCTTGGAGGAAAAGCAACGCAGAGGACAGGATCGAACGTTCGTTCGGGACCGCAGCGACTACATTCCTTCTGCTTGACGACGAGGGACGGACGCTAGAGTGGCTCAAAGGTCCTTCCCGCTTCGAAGCTCTCTTGCTCTTCTTCCATACCTCTGGCAGGTCTCGTTCAGCACCGTCCTTCTCTTTCTACCGCAGGCCGGTCCACTCCTTCTTCACCCTCACCACCCCCACCCTCGCTCGCTCGCCATGAAGTCCTCGCTCTTCCTCATCTCGGCTCTCCTTTCCCTCCACGCCTTTGCTGCTCCTATTCCTGAGAAAAAAGACAAGGGAGCTCAGAAGGGGCGCAAGCTGGGCCACGGAAGGAAGGCAGCTCAGGTCGCTGCTGTTGCTGCGACGGGTTCGTCCCTCCTCTCCTCCTCGCTTGACCTCCTGTGCTGACTCTCCTCCTTAGCGACCGCTCTGGCTCGTGAGTTTTGTCTTGACACACTAAAGCTTGCAAACCGAAGCTAACTTCTCTGAGCAGCGGAAGCCACTGCTGTCGAAGGAGCGAACGCCGCCGTCGTCGGAGGTACGACCTCCTTGCTCGCTTCTCTCCCTTCCCGCTGACTCCTCTCTCCTCCCAAATCATCTCCCTCTCCCCCATACACTTCTATCTTCCGACACCTCCCTCCCTCACTCCACAGCTGACGCCACCGCCCTCGCCGCCAACGATCCCGCGATCATCCAGGCTTGCGCCGCCATCGCTGCCGCTGGTTCGCCCTTCCTCTCCTTCCTGTTCATCCCACTCTAACCCCCCTCCGCAGCAGTTCTTCAGGCTCCCGCTCTCGTTGTCGAAGCTGCTGCCGCTGCCGAAGCCTGTTCGTCCTCTCGCTCACCTCGCGCCCGCCACTCGCTGATGTTTATGCAGCTGCTGCGAACGAAGTCGTCGACGCCGAAGCGGGTCAGTTTCTCTCTCATTCTACTCCTTTCGATGTCGCTAAACGCTATTTCTCAGCCGCCGGAACCGCCGTCGTCGAAGCCACCGCCACCGAGACTGTCGCAGCCGAAGTCGCCACCGCTACTCTCGTCGAAGCTGGAGCCACCAACGTGACCGCCGACGCAGCCGTCGCGACCGCTTCTGTCCTTGCCGAAGCCGGAGCTGTCGAGGCTGGAGCTGCGAACCTCGTCGGGAACGCCGATACGCTCGCTCTCCTCGCTGCGGCTTGCGAGACGATCCTCGCTGATGCTGGTGCGTTCTCCTCCCCTCTTTCTCCTCCCCTTCTTGGCTTCTGGGAGAGGAAGACCTTGTCTGGGGACTTTGCTGATCCTTATTCGCCTTTGCAGCCGCTGGGAACGTCGCAGCCGCCGACAACGCCGCTGCGGTCGAAGCCGCTGCTGCTGAAGCCGCCGCTGCCGAAGCCGCTATCGCCGACGCCACCGCTACTGCTGCTGTCGCTCAAGCGACTGAAACGGCTGCTCTCGCTAACGCGACTGCAGCTGAGGCTGAAGGTACGTCTTCCCTTTTCCGCAGCGACTTCGCTGACGCCCATCTTCGCAGCTACCCAAACCGAGAACGCTCTTGAGACGGGTACGCTCGTTCCACTTTTCGTCGCTTCACTCTCTAACCCAACTCGCAGCCGAAGCCACCGCCACCGACGTCGCCGCTCCCGAGCAGACCCTCGCTGCCGAAGGTCCGTCCCTCTCCTCCTCTCCGCTCCAGTCGCTGACCCCCTCTTCCAGTCGCTCCCGCCGCTGCAAAGAACGCCGGATCGAAGGCCACCAACGTCCTCGAGCAGCTCGTGGAAGCTGGGAAGGGCAAGGGGGTCCAGGTCGCTTTGGAGAAGCAGGCTGCGAAGGGAGCAGTGGCGAGG
>JANGFH010000058.1:0-22583 GCA_025758715.1 Glaciozyma martinii | reverse complement strand
GGGGGGGGGGGGGGGGGGGGGGGGGGGGAGGAAGGGGGGGGGAGAGGGGGGGGGGGGGGGGGGGGGAGGAGGGGAGGGGGGGGGGGGGGGGAGGGGGAGGGAGAGGGGGGGGGGGGGGGGAGGGGAGCGAATGCGAGGTGGAGGAGCGAGAGGGTGGAAGTGCGAGGGGAGATTGCGATTGTGGTGGTTTGTCGGCGGTTCGGGGAGGGAAGAGAGAGGGCTGGGAGGGGAGGATTCGTACGGCGGTGGGGTTCCAAAGTAGGCGTTCGCGGCCGGGAGGTCCAGTGGCGGGACGGAGCTCCTTCTCCTCGGTGGCGCTTGTCTGTCCAGCCTGAGTCTCTGGAATTCCGCCTGAAGCCTCCCGAGTGCGAACTCGGTGCTCGCCAACCTCTCCTCCAACGCGCGCCTTTCCATCTCCCTTTCCATCGCGCTCCGTTCGTCCTCCCTCCTCTCACGCCGCTCCAGCCTTCCCCACCTCGCCATCTCCCTCCGCGCTTCCTCCTCCGCACTCTCCTCCAAGATCAGCGAGACCGGGTGTGCGGGTCGGCGAGCGAAAGTCGGACTTGAGAGCGATTCGGCGATCGAGGCGAGGCGGGCGAGACGATTAGGAGGACTGGGAGGGGTCGATGGGGACTGTACGAGGGTCGAGCGAAGGGAGGTCCAGCGACTGGTAAAGGGGAAGGAGTCAGCGAGGAAGTCCCGTTCCCGGAGCGCGGTCTGTGGGGGGAGAGGAGGGGGAACATACGTTCGTCGATCAGCTCGCTCGACCTCCTGCTCCTCTGCGAGATTGTCCAGTCCTCCACGCCTGAGCTCCGCCATGCTGGCTTTGAAGTAGGATTCGGAGATGCTCGAGAGGTGGTACGAGGGCGCGGGAGTGGAGTGGGTCTCTGCTCGGCAGATTGGGCAGGCTAGAGGGCCGGAGGAGGCGAGCCAGGTCGTAATACAGCTGCATTGGGCCGAGTGAGTCAGTCTGGGACGAGGCTTTGACCCGAGCGAGAGAGACGAACAGGCCATCAAAGGCGTGGCCACAAGGGAGGCTCAAGGGATCCAGGAGGACCTCGCCACAGACGCCGCACGCCAGTTCGTCGCCGAGGTTTAGTCGAGGGGAGCTGGGCCGGCAGCGAGAGGCGGTCATTGTTGAAGTCGTTGTCCCGCCGAGGGAGGAAGCTGCGCGTTCGTTGGAGTGAGCCTGCCTTCGGCCGTGCGGGTCGTGGCGACTAGGAAGGTGGAAGGAGCCGGTCCTTGAAGCAGTCCAAGAAGGGCGGAAGGAACAGGGAGAGGTCGAAGGAAGAGAGCAGAGGCGCCGGCGTACACGACTCGAGCCCAGAGGAGCGCTCTCGCCTCCTTTTCACCCGCTCAGGAGCTTTACGGGACTGGTCGAGATGGAATAGGCTCGCGCGTGGTTCCAAAGCCCGAGTACGGCAGCGCAGGTCCCTTGAAAAGCTTGAGACGAAGGCAAGCAGGCTCCTCGCGAGGAACGTTGGAATCTTGACGTTGAGATCGCAGCGAGGGTCGAGCGGGTTGACCTTGCGGACTCTCCGTAGGGACGGACGGCGTCTCCGCGTTCTTGCGCTGATCTGACTGAGCCCAACCAACGGCGGGGCAGCAGATCCTCAACCCCACGCTGACTGAGGTGGGGCAGGCGCATCATCTCTTACCCCGCGACAGGTTGGAGCACCTTTCTTGGCTTCGCCCTCAAACCTGTCCTTCAAAGCTCCACCGTCCTAAGCCATGTCGACCGACCAGCCTCTCAGGATCGCACTCGTAGGAGGAGGTGCGTTCGCGCCCGTGTGCGCTGGCTCCGGGAGCTCGACTTGCTGATCGCGTTTGTCTCTAGGAATCGCTGGACTAGCTTGCGCAGTGGGAATCCTCAAGGCGCAGGTGCGTACCCAGGGGGAGCTCAGATGGCGGAGAGAGCTAACGCGGGGTACTACGGGGTAGAAAGAAGGCGCCAACATCGAGCTCGCGATCTACGAGCAGGCGGTGAGTCGTGCTCGTGCTCGAGAAGAGCTGCGAGCTTGGAGCTGATGAGATCTTCTGCAGGGCAAGTTTGCTGAGATCGGCGCAGGCGTGTCGTTCGTAAGGTGGTGCGGGAACGCGTTGCCAGAGTGGAGCTGACGACTTGGGTGCAGGGCTCGAATGCTGAGCGTGCTTTGCGCTTGCTGGGAGCTGGGGATGCGTTGGATACCGCTGCTGGAGTCAAGGACCCAGAGAAGAACGTCTGGTGAGTCCACGCTCTGCGGCAGGGCACCCTCGTCGCTCACACCCTCCTTCGCAGGTTCGACTTCTTCATTGCGCAAAAGAACCATCCTCGCGCGAGAGAGTTCGTCTGCCAGATCAAGGACACCGACTCTTCCCAAGGCTCCATCAACGTCCATCGCGCCGACTTCCTCGACCAACTCATCGCACTCGTCCCCGTCGCCAAGATCGCTCATTTTCATCATCGCGCCATCTCCTACACGCCTCACGAGACGGGAATCACGCTCCACTTCAACGGCGACAAGGCGGATCGCGAGGCAGACGTCGTGATTGCCAGCGATGGGATCAAGAGCCCGCTGCGAGCGCAGTTGTTCGAGAAGCGCGGGTTGGACGTGCCGAGCCAGGTGGCCAAGTACTCGAACTGGATCGCTTGGAGGGGGATGGTTCCCATCGCCAAGTTCCAGGAGATCTTTGGAAAGGAGCAGAACATCAAGTGCATGCACCTCGGCGCGGGCCGACACATTTTGCACTTTCCAGTTCGTTCAGCTACTATGATCAACATTGTGAGTCTCGCTTGTGCACGAGGAGTGTCCAGTGCTGATCGAAGGTGTCACAGGTGGCTTTCGTTCGCGATCCCGATCACGTCAAGCTCGGCGACAAGACTGGTCCTTGGGCGGAGGAACGTCCTTCGGAGGAGATGCTCGAGGATTTCGCTGGCTTCACCGAGGAATGCCAGGACCTTTTGCGCGTGCGCCTTCCTCCTTCCTTCGACCAACTTTTACTCACTCGTTCCACGCGCAGGCTATCGAGAATCCTTCGATCTGGGGCATCTTTGCTCTCCCCGAGATTGACGAGATCCTCGACGATAGGATCGTCCTCATCGGAGACGCAGCGTTCGTTCACTCTCTCCTCTACTCCCACACGCGCTGATACGTTTTTGTCTCCAGCCACGCCACGACTCCCCACCAAGGCTCTGGCGCTGGACAAGCCGTCGAAGTGCGTCCGATCCTCCTCCCTCCGCTCTCTCCCGCTAACCTCCTCCACAGGACGCCCTCTTCATCTCCGCCATCCTCACCCACTCTTCCCTCACCTCCCTCTCCGCTTCCTCACGCGCCGCCGCTATCAACTCTGCCCTTGAGGCCTACAAGGCCGCTCGCCATGCTCGAGGAGTCAAGGTGCAAAAGACTTCGCGCGAAGCGGGGATGCTGTACGAATTCTTGGGCGTCGATGGGGAGGGAGACGATTTGGAGAAGATCAAGGGGAGCTTGGAGCATCGGTTGAGGTGGATTTGGGAGTGGGACACGAAGGGAGAGTTGGAGAAGGTGCTTGCGACGCTCTAATTTATTCGGCGACTTCATCCTTGCTTCAGAACTTGCGCTCGTTCTCCCCTTCGTCGTTCCAACTCACGATTCGCAGAGCAGATCGAGCGATGCTCGCGGCTGAAGCTCGTCGGACCACCTGCGCTCGACCCTCGGCCTACGGGCGATTCGATTCCCTTTGTCATGGCTTTGAGCCAGCTTCGCTCTCCCCTTCCTGCCTAGTGGTTTCTGGGCGTAAAGAGGCAGAAAGCAGTTTGAGCGCGCCGAATCTGCTTGCAGAAACGCGGGAACAACCCTCGCAAAGGACTTCGCTCTCGCGCTCGCTCCTCCTCTTAATATCTGCTCCTTGGCCTGGCCACGGGAGCGTGTAATCGAGTTTCCTTCCGTTTTCTTTCTCTCCTCTCTCCTCCCTCTCAGCACCGATGGCCTCCGCTCCCGCCAGCATCTGGCCTGTTGGTCAGCCGTACATCCAACCGCTCGACTGTGCCTTTTACCTCATCTCATGTTGCGTACTCACAGCGATGGTCGTCAAGCGCGTCCCGATGTGGGGATCGCTGAAGAGCATGAGCGTGGCCCGAACGTTTGTTGTCGCGACACTAGTCGATTCGTCAGTCCTTTCCTTCCCTTGAGCGTTTCCGGGCTGATCTCTCTTTGCGCAGACTCCTGTTCATGTTTACGTCGGCCATCTTGGTGCTAGGAGTGGGAACGTCGTTGGACGAGATTGCTTGCGAGATTGGGTAGGTCGGTTTCAAGCTTTCGAGGGCGAGCGTGAAGGGGATCGCTGACTTGTACTTTGCAGGATCTGGTGGTGCATATTTTACGCTTTCCGGTCCTCTAAGACTCAAGTGAGAAGAGCTGATTGGTTTGCGATGATTGCAGGCTGTACGCGACCAGCAAGGTGAGGAGCACCCACCGTACTTCGCAGGCGTCTGGAACTGACACACGTCGCGCAGGTCGCCATCTACCTGTTCCTGATGGAACGCTTGCATTTGGTGTACTCCCAAGGGCGAGTGAGCTCTACACCTCGCATGTCATCCATGTGGTATCGAGGGGCCCTGGCATTCCTCCTCCTGTGGGTTGGAGTTACCATTGTCATGATCCTGGGCCGTGTTAGCTTCCTCCAAGTGAGCGACCGGGCGTGTGTTATCGGGTTATCACTCTTCGCGTCGGTGCCAATGCTCACCGTCGACGCCATCGTGAACATTTGTGAGCCCTCTTCTCGGGAACACCTCGAACCCCGCTCACTTCGTTTGGGCCTCTACAGATCTCACTGCGGCTTTCGTGATTCCAGTCGCACGCAGTGGGTTTGCACGAGCTCAAACGCTCGCCAAGAAGTCATCGATTGCGGCAGGTGAGTCCCTCCAGCCCGGCTTCGCAACGTCCTCGCTGATTCCTCCTTCTCCTCGCTTTAGTGGCGGCATGCCTCACTTCGGTCATCAATATCCTCATCCTCACGACCCAGCACGGTAAGCTGGCTTTCGTTTGCCTCGGCAGCTGTGGTCTCGATGGTGCGTTTCTCTAAATTTCGCGTCGTGCGAAGTTGCTCGTTGACGTGTTCTCCCTTTCCTCCAGTCACCCTCAACGCTGCGATTATTTTTTATGCACGTTCACAGCAAGAAATCTCCCGAACATCGCCTGACTCCTCCTCCTACAGATCACTTCCTCCGACGCGGAAGAAACCACGCTCCTCAGCGACCCGAATCGCTTGGGGAAGCGGGCAGGGAAGAACGCCTCCAACTACCCCGGCGTCTCAATCATGTCTCTCCACCATCAGGAGGTTGACGAGACGCACGAAGTCTTCTACGTGACGCCGCGGACGACGCTCAATCTTGGTGAATCGAGCGAGCGAGCGGCGGAGAAGAAGGATCTGGAGCGGGGAGTCGAGCTCGACGCGATGGGGGCGAAGGTTTGATGAGGTGCAAGGCCATTGTTACAGTGTTTGGGGAGTGAGAACGATCTATGCAACAATAGATTCGACGAGGCGAACGGCAGCCATGAGCTCTTCGTCGTGGTATCGCCTCGCGACGAACTGGACCGCGAGAGGAGCGTTGAGGTAGTCCTGCACGATATCTGCCAGAGAGGTCAGCATTGGAAGCGCAAGAGGAAGCTGGGGGCGCACAGTTCTTATGTAAGAGCTCATCGTCGGCGCTGAGGTGGACCGCCTCGGCTCCTGCCTCGCTGTCGAGAGCTGGATCCACGACGAGGCCAGTCCGAATTGCCACAGCAGGGTAGTCGACGACGTTCCACATCGAGGTGTATCTGCAGAGGTTCGCATCAGAAGCGACACCCTGGCATTGCGAAACAAGGACGCACGCCCACCACTTCGACTCTCCGTGCTTTGGCGCAGGTCCAGGAGCAGCGGGGCAGAGGACGATGTCGACGTCTTGCGAGTTCCAGTGCGTTGCGAAGCCGGCGCGGTAGGCATCTCGTTCCATGTTGATCTGCGACGCGTGATTCAGCCAATCTCTCGGCCAAAGCGAAGTCGAAAAGACGCACCTCCCACAACCTGTGGATGTCAGAAGCCTCGCGAACAGGTTCTCCTGCCTCCTCCAAGAGCCACTTGGAGAGAGGGTGCATCGGCTCGTCGACGTCCTTGAGGAGGTTGCGAATTCGCTTCGCGCCGTCGACAAAGTACTAGAAGCAGACGCACCAGGATCAGCAGCGAGCGAGCAACCTTTGCGAAGGGACTCACCAGCTTTCGAGCAAGCTCCCAACCCTCCCTCGTCTGCCACGGCGCAAAGTCCACCACCTCGACCTTCCCCGATCCGATCAACTTCCTCACGACGCTCTCCACCGCCCGCTCCATCGGTTTCAGCGGCCTCACCTCCCCATCGTGCCTCATCACGCCGACCCTCAACTTCCTCCCTCCCGCCTCCCAAGCTCCCTTCCTCCCATCTCCCCACGGAAGCTCCAACAACGCCGGATCCGCGATCCAAGGCTTCGCTTCCGCGCCTACGACGACGGAGAGGAAGAGCTCGATATCGCGGAGGGAATGCGCCATGGGACCGGGGACGCCGAGGATACTGTCTCGACCGGGAACGTACGTCTTGACGCCGACATTGGGAACTCGTTGAGCTGTAGCTCGGAATCCGTAGAGGCCGCAATTCGCTGCGGGACTGCGAACGCTTCCGCCGATATCGGCTGCGAGGAGAGGAGAAGGGGTTAGAGAAGCGAGGGAGGGGGGAGGGAGGACGTACTGCCGATTCCGAGGGGGCTTCCGCGCATGCCGATGAGAGCGCTTTCGCCGCCTGAACTTCCGCCGGAGGTGAGAGAGGTGTTGAAGGGGTTGAGAGTCTTGCCCCAGAAACTCTCGCATTCGAGGCTGCGAGAAAGAAAGGCGGGTCAGCGAGGTCGAAACTGGAGATTGGAAGGAGACGCACTGCATGATGGTCTGGGGAAGAGTGGTGTGGCAGTAGAAGATGGCTCCGGCGGCTGCGAGAATCTTGACGACGTGGGCATCCGTAGGCGAGGGAGTTCCTGAGTAGTGGAGAGCGAGGAAGCTGCAGGACGTGATGTGGCCTTTGACGGTGACTTGGTCCTGCAGAATACGGAAGAGTTAGTCTTCCGTACGCTCAAACTGGGAGAAACTCGGACCTTAAGCGAGATGGGAAGCCCGTGGAGAGGTCCCTTGACTTGACCCGTCGCTTTGAAGTGCTGGTCGAGCTTTCGAGCTTGCTCCAGCGCCTCGTCCAGGAAAAAGTCGGTCAGGCAGCAGGTCTGTAGAGAAGATTAGCGCGGTCATCTCCCACAGAATCAACCTGCGCACGAGCTGGTGAGCCAACGCGGCCCTCAGACCGAACGCGAGCGTGACCTCCTCCGCGCTGAGCTCCCCCGCTGCGATCGCACGAACCAGCTCCGTCGCATCCTTGCTGGTGATTGTGATCTGCTCGGCGCTGAGCACTCCGCAGGTCTCTGGGACCTTGGACACGTTCGAGCCAGGCGGATAGGCCGCCAACAACGCGGGGGAGAGGAGGGCGGCTGGTGGGAGCTTGTCGACGACTTGCTGGCGGTACAGGGCTGCGAGCTTGTCGTAGGAGAGCTTCGAATCCATAGCTAAAGAGCAGAGGTGTGTGGTAGGAGAGAGAGAGAGCTCCTCTTTGGCGAAGGCGACCCCGCACTCTCCTCTCAGAGGTTGCCCTTCCACCTCATCTCGACAGCTACGCCCGCCTTCCTATGCCTCTGGCAGATGCAGGCGAGGACTAGTTATCCTCCTCCTCAGCTCTCCACGCCCATGGAGTCATCGCCATCACCTCCTCCTTATCGCCTCGCCTTTGCCTCGTCCTTCTTCCTGCTGGGACTCCTTAACAACGTCCTCTATGTGGTGATTCTGAGTGCGGCGCTGGATCTCGTGGATAAGGCGTCGACGCCCAAGGGAGTGATCCTAGCCGTCAACATCGCGCCAGCACTCCTCGTCAAGGTCGGCTGGCCCTACCTCGTTAAGGTGAGCCAAGGAGGAAGCAGGGGCGCTTGGAGTCGAGGAGCTAACCGTTCATGCAGGGAGAGGTGCGCTACGCCCGGCGGATAGTGAGCTGCTCAGCTCTGAGCTTCGTCGGCATCCTCGTACGCCCCTCGACCCCTCGCAGTGCGCCGTAGCTCACCCCCTCCCTCCCCAGATCGTAGCGACCTCAGGCAGTCTCCTCCCGCGCTTGGCAGGAATCTCCATCGCCTCCTTCTCCTCGGGACTCGGGGAGATGACCTACCTCCAGCTCTCGACAGTTTACGGTTCGCTCGACACGGCGGTGGATCTTGGAGGAGTTGCGGTGGGATGGTTTGCGAGCGGGACGGGGGCAGCAGGGTTGGTGGGAGCGGGACTGTGGTGGCTGCTGCGCGGGCTGGGGGTGCGGGCTGGGTTGCTGATTTGCTCGGTACGTTGCCCGTGGGGTGCGCTGGGACACAGCTGACGAGGCTGGCGCGCAGTTCCTACCGCTCTGCATGGCAGTAACCTACTTCCTCCTCCTTCCTCGACCAGAGGCGTTCGCCTCTCCCCTCGACAGCTACGCCGCCGTTCCTCTCCTCGACAGCGACGGTGAAGAATCCGAGGACGACGAGACGATCCCCACGGTCGAGAGTGGGTTGGTTGCGCAGGCGCTGGGGTCAAGGGCGATTCCGTTGAAGGAGGCCAAGGCCGCGCACTTGACGAGGCGGGAGAAGCTTGCGCTCGCGCGACCGCTCGTTGTGCGGTACATGATGCCGTTGTTCTTTGTATATCTGGCTGGTACGTCCTTCCTTCACTTAGCTAGGACTATATTGACGCCGTTCTCGCGCAGAGTACACTATAAACTCGGGCGTCGCTCCCGTGCTGCTCTACGCGATCCCCGACCGAGCTACGGCGCCGTTCCTCGCAGCAATCGTCAAGACGCTCCGAGACTACTACCCGTGCGTCCTATTGCTCCCCCAGCTCAAAAAAATCCCTCTAACCCCAGACCCCGCAGACTCTGGTCGCTCGTTTACCAAACCCACGTATTCCTCAGTCGCTCCTCCCTCTCCATCTTCCACCTCCCACCCCTCCCTCGCTCTCTCCTCCCCCTCCCGACCATCGTTCAACTCTTCCTCCTCTTCCTCACCTCCTACGAAGCCTCGACCGGCGTCCTCTCGACCCATTTCGGGGAGAACGGCGCGATCGTCGTCGTCTTCTTCCTCATCTCGCTCGAGGGACTTAGTGGGGGGTTGGCGTACGTGAACGTGTTTTATCGGCTGGGGCTGGATGATGAGGAGGGGGGAGTGGAGGAGGGGAAGGATAAAGGGAGGAGGGAGAGGGAGAGGGAGTTTAAGATTGCGAGTGTCGGGTTTGCGGATACGCTGGGGATCCTCCTGGCGAGTGGAGTGGCGAGTGCGTTGGAGCCGCAGCTGTGTAGGATGCAGGTGGACCGGGGTAGAACTTTTTGCAAAGAGCTGTAGACAACAGTCCTGGCGAATTCCGACTACAAAAAAGTTTAGTAACGTCTTGTAATGACTTTCAACCTCAGTCGCCGGCAGCTCTAACTGCTCTAACTCAGTAGAGTAAGATGGAGTCAGTTCAACTCGACGGCTCTGCCAGCTCAGCCTCAGCCTCAGCTCCACCGCCGCCCTCAATCAACACCACCGACGAACCCGACTCCCCCTTCCCTCTCACTGTAGCCGGCAACAAACCCTACGACTACCGCGACTCTACTATCGCAGACGGCCGCGCAGCAGCTCTCGAGGTCGAGAAGCGCATCAAGCAGCGCAAGAAGGACGACCGCAAGGCGGAGGAGCAACGAGCAGTCGTGCACGAGGACAACAAGCCGTTGAGCGAGGATGAGCTCAAGGACCAGGCAGCCAAGATTGTTCAGGGATCCTATCGGTGCGTGCATTCGTTTTCCTAGAAGGCTGGAGCGAGAGCTGATGGAGTGGAGGACAGCTCGCATATCACGAGCCGCACTTCACGAGGACTCAACCTTAGCAGCTCTGCCCGATGGACCGACGGGATCCAAACCCAGAAGCTCAAGCGCGCAGGGAGCGACCAAGACCAGGGGAAGAACGACACCTGTGCGTTCCCTCTCTCCCCGCCGGCGCAGCCACTCATGCGAGAACACTGCAGCTTCGCGCTGGCAACGGTCCCAAGTATATGCGCAGCAGATCTCGACGGGGCAGGAGGACAAGAATGATACGCCTGAGATGTCGGAGGGAGAAGAGATGGACAAGTTTGCCAAGGTGCGTTCTTGCGTTTTGCGTCTTTTGCGGGGGAGGGAGCTGAGCGATTCGGGCGGAGCAGAACGACAAGGAGCGGGAGCAGATCAAGAAGGAGAGACTGGCTTCGAAGAATACGAGATGGTCGACGAGAAGCATCGGTGAGCTGGGTTCCTGGTTTGCGTCTTCTCCGGGAGCTGACTCTCTCGCTGCAGCTACGGCACGAACCTCAAATGGTACCACCAGCGCGTACGTTTCTTCTCTTCCTCTTTGTACAGCGACTAACGCGCTGCACAGTGGAACGAAACCTCGACCTCCGACAAC
Source organism: Glaciozyma martinii (assembly GCA_025758715.1). Taxonomy (NCBI): domain Eukaryota; kingdom Fungi; phylum Basidiomycota; class Microbotryomycetes; order Kriegeriales; family Camptobasidiaceae; genus Glaciozyma; species Glaciozyma martinii. Next base: position 12,093 of record JANGFH010000058.1, on the reverse strand, counting down.
TTCTTCCACGTCCGTTCCCTCCCCCATCCCTCCCTTCCCCACTAACCCCCTCCCAGTGGCTCGATTTTGGCTCCGGCCTCAACCTCTCCCTCCCCCAATGTCCCCGCCCGCGCCTCGAAAAAGAACGCATCACCTACCTCACAGCCGAACAACGTCGGAACTACCTCGTCCGGATCAACGATCGCGGCCTGCTCGTCTGGGCTCGGAATGGGGAGGAGGTGGATACGACCAAGTGGTATAGGGATGGAAGGGCGGAGGTAGGGGTGGTGAGGATGAGTGAGCAGGAGTTGAGAGAGGTTGAGAGGAGGAAGGCGGAGAGGAGGAGGAGGGCGAGGGAGACGGGGGATTCGTCCTCGAGCTCGAGCTCGAGTGATAGTGATGGGCAGGTCGTGGGGTATGCAGATAAGGTGCGTTCGCTTACTTTCGGACGTGGGAGGTGGGAGGGAGCTGATGGGTTTGGGGTGCACAGGGAGGGACGGCGGGGCAGGGGAGAGGGATTAAGCAGTTCAAGGCGAGGGTCAATTACTACCTCTCTCCGCGAGCGGTGATGGATCGACTACTGCGCGAGACGATCGCCAATAATACGCGAGTCCCGTTCTCCTTCGCGGTGGGGACGAAGAGCTGAGGAGTCCTGCAGGTGGCTTTATGTGTCCGACATGCAGGTGCGAGAGCTTATTGTGGTGCGGAGGGAGGGTCACTGACTTTTCGAGTTGCACAGAACAACCTGTTCGTCGCGATCAAGAAAAGCGCGTCTTCGTCCTCTCCTTGCGAGACCTCGCTAACGCCTCTCCTTCCTGCAGCGGGCAGCTTCCAGCATTCTTCCTTCCTCTACGGCTCGCGCGTAACCTCTGCAGGTTCGCTCCTCTCTCTTCCTCGCTCCTCGACCCTTCTGACCCTCGTTCTCGCAGGATTGATCCAAGTACGTCCTCCCACCTACCGCGCCCGAAATTGACTGACGTCTCTCGCAGGTCGACAAGGGCAAGCTCACTTCCCTCTCCCCTCTCTCGGGCCACTACCGCGCGGGGACGATGCACTTCAAGGCTTTCGTTCGCTCGCTCGCGGAACAAGGCGCCGACATGAGCTCGTACGTCCCTCCCTCTCCGCCTTTTCTCCAGCGCTAACCCCCCTTCGCAGCGTCTCAATCTCCAAAGCCGTTCGTCCCCACCTATCCTTCCCCGGAACCGCTTCCTGATGTTGGTGAATCGCAGCTCTTCACGATCGGGGCCATCGAAAAGTTCGTTCAAGCCCAAGAGCGGAAGAAGCGCGTAACCGACACGATCAAATCCGCTCTCCACCTGGGCAAGACGAAAGAGGAGGAGAAGCACGAGATTGACGTCAAGGATTCGCGAGAGGGCAGCAGAGGGGTAACGAGGGGCGAGGAGGGGAGGGAGGAATTGCCTGGAGAGGGGATGGGGGTTGAGGAGATGAGTGAGGAGGTTAGGATGGAGAGAGGGGTTCGGTTGGTCCAGAGGGCTTTCGAGCGGTCTTTGAAGTTGAGGGACGAGGAGGAGGAGGAGGAGGAGGAGGAGGAGTAGCGAGGGTTTCGGAGTAGTGTCGCGAGGACTTGTCGTTTTTTTTGGGTGGATTGCTAGTCAGTAACTTGGTCGTAGCCAGGACCAAAGAATCGCAAAGGGGGAGACTGGGGAGAGCGGCGCCGGTTGTTGCGGGCGACGAAGGTCAAGCGACCAGGCGCGTCACGAGCTCTCCCTCCTCCCTCTCCCTCAACTCTGCGAAACCTCGCAGACCTCCAACTCAGTCTACTCAGACACTCGCACAAGCAACCTTATCAATGTCCTACGGCGGAAGCTACAGTGAGCTTGTCCTCCTGGCGTTCGCGCCCCGACTCTGATCCGCTTGCCGTTCCAGGTGGTGCCTATAGCGGCGGCGGCGGATACGGGGGCGGAGGAGGAGGATACGGTGGAGGAGGAGGAGGAGGATACGGTGGAGGAGGAGGAGGGTACGGAGGGGGAGGGGGTTACGGTGGTGAGTGGGCGTTCTCGAGACCGGTCGTGCGGGGAGCGGGAGGCTGATGGGCCGCTTGCAGGCGGCTACGGAGGAGGAGGAGGGTTTGGAGGTGGGGGATATGGGGGATATGGGGGAGGAGGCTCTGGAGGAGATCGCAGTGAGTAGCTCTCCCTCTGGATCCGGGAGAAGGGCGCTGACCTATGGGCTGATTCGCGCAGTGAGCAACCTCGGTGCAGGACTCCTCTGTATCAACTGGTCGACCGTCCAGCTCACGCCGTTCACCAAGGGTACGTTAGCTACGACAGTCGCGCGTGCGGAGGCTGACGCTGACGGCTCTCGCTAGATTTTTACGTCGAGGATCCCCGAGTCACGGCTCGCAGCGACGCTGAGATCCAGCTGTTCCGCAAGCAGAAGGGCATCCAGGTCTTTGGCGACAGCGTCCCCCACCCCGTCACGACGTTCGACGAGGCGGGTCTTCCCGACTACGTGCGTCCCTCCCCGACTTTTGGGCTTCGCAACTGATCCCTTGCCCGCACGCAGGTCATGGGTGAGATCTTTCGAGCTGGGTTTACGGAGCCGTCTCCCATTCAGTGCCAGGGATGGCCTTGCGCGCTTTCTGGACGTGACCTCGTCGCAGTCTCGGCGACGGGCAGCGGCAAGACTATCGCCTTCGCTCTTCCCGCAATGGTGAGTCCTTCGGCATCGGTGGAAGGAAAGGCCGTGGATTGAAGGGCGAGGGAGAGCGGCGGAGCGAGAGGGTGCTGTTGTCGGCCAGCTCTGACCGAGTCTGCAGATCCACATCAACGCTCAGCCCCTCATGGCTCCCGGAGACGGCCCTATCGTGTTGATTCTCGCGCCAACGCGCGAACTGGCGGTACAGATCCAGGAGGAGTGCAGCAAGTTTGGAGCGAGCTCTCGAATCCGCAACACGTTCGTGTTCCACTCGCCTCTTCCTTTCGCCCGCGTTGAACTCTTTCGCCCCAGGTGCATCTACGGCGGAGTCCCGAAGGGAGGCCAGATACGTGACCTCCAGCGCGGATCCGAGATCGTCATCGCTACCCCCGGACGCCTCATCGACATGCTCGAATCTGGCAAGACCAACCTGCGTCGCGTCACGTACCTCGTCCTCGATGAGGCGGATCGCATGCTCGACATGGGATTTGAGCCTCAGGTGCGCTCTTCCTCTCTGCAGCAGAGCTGGGTGCTGACGAACGACGTTTGAACCTCAGCTTCGCAAGATCATCGACCAGATTCGCCCCGATCGCCAGGTGCGTTCCTGGTACCCTCTCCGTTCGTCTTTCTTGGCTGATACGAGACCCTCGCAGACGCTCATGTTCAGTGCGACGTGGCCAAAGGAGGTTCAGACTCTCGCGCGCGAGTACCTTCACGGGTTCATTCAGGTCACGGTCGGCTCGCTCGACGTCTCGGCCAACATCAGCATCACGCAGCACATCGAGGTGGGCTCTCCCCTCCGCTTCCCCACTCCCCCGCTAACTTGTGCTACGTCCAGATCTGCTCCGACTTTGAGAAGCGTCAGAAGCTCGTTCGTCACCTCGAGAAGATCTCTGTTGAACAGGCCAAGGTCCTCATCTTCATCGCCACGAAGCGCGTCGCCGACGAGCTCACCAAGTATCTGCGCGAGGACGGATGGCCCGCGCTCGCCATTCACGGCGACAAGCAGCAGCAGGAGCGCGATTGGGTGCTCGCCGAGTTCAAGACTGGGAGGTGCGCCAGTTCGCAGGGTCGTGGATGCTTCGCACTTGCTGATTGCTTGCGACTTTTGCAGAAGCCCGATCATGATTGCTACGGACGTCGCTTCTCGAGGACTAGGTTCGTCCCTTCGCACGCCCGCTCCCCCGACACTTTTATTTTTCTTCCTCCCTTCCCTTCCTCATCAGCGAAGCAGCGGAGATCAGCAGAGGTCAACTTCGGAGCCTCAGGATGGTTCGACGACAGACGCCGATGGATTCTTTGCCGTCTTCCGATGGCCAAGCTCCGAGTCTCTCCTTGCATCACTCCTGACGAGCTCTTTAATACCTCTCGCTCATCTTCCGCTTCCAGCTGCTCTCCTCCACATCCGATTCGCTTCGCGAAGTCGACGTTCTTCGAGACCGTCAGCGTGCCTTCTTGCGCGAATTGACTTCTCTGCCGAACTGCCGACTCAGCGAGCGACCTCCACCTTTCTTCCACCGTTCTGCGGACGCTTTGCTGGTTGCGCTCGCGAGCTTTTCGAGGCTCTGAAGGACTCTCCTTTCGAGAAGCGCACCCTGGCGAACCGTCGCGCACGACGGGTTTCTCCCGTGACCGCAGCGTCGGTTCGGCCTTCTAACCCTCCTCGCAGACGTCAAGGACATTGGTTATGTGATCAACTACGACATGCCGAATCAAATCGAGGACTATGTTCATCGAATCGGACGTACCGGTCGCGCTGGAAAGACTGGCATCGCCATCTCGTTCATCACCCCCGAGCAGAGTAGTGCGTTCCTTTTTCTCTACTCCTCCTCGTGGGTCTTGACTAATGGAAGGAAAAGAAATCGCTCGAGACCTCATCAAGATCCTGCGAGATGCCAAGCAGGTCGTTCCGCGCGAGTTGGAGGAACTCATGAGCTACGGCGGTGGAGGAGGAGGAGGGGGTGGAGGTGCGTTGACTTTTCGCGGTGTGATAGAAGAGAGGGGATCTGATGGGGATTGCAGGTCGTGGAAGGGGCTACGGCGGGGGAGGAGGAGGGTATGGAGGAGGGTATGGAGGAGGAGGGTATGGGAGGTACTAGGGGTGAGGTCGTTGGCGCTTGATTCCTCTGTGCAATATCGGTTTTAGTACAGGCAGGAACTCTTTGGGCTAGGAAAGGAGAGCCTTTGGAGGGCGAGAAAGCTCGGAAGTCCGTTTCTCGAACTACAGTAGGCTCGAGCGCGTTTCGACTTCGCTTCGTTCTCTCTCGTCTCTCGCTCGTTCTCCTTCCACTCTGCTTCGTACCTCGTGAGCTAGCTGCTGCTCTGCTTTGCCTCACCTCGAGCCGCTTCTCGGTTTAGGGAAATCTCGATTCCGGGCGTGGAGTACCCCACTTGGAGCGTTCGGCGTGCTTCCCTGCCTCTTGCTCTCCCTCTACCCTCCTCCAAACAGCTCCTCTGACTCTAGACACCGTTTCATCATGTCCTCCGACCCCGCACCCAGCCTCCCTCCCCGCTTCAAGCGGCCGATGCCGACCTTCACTCCCTTCAAAGAAGTCGAGGTGACGCGCGTAGACTTTGACGCCAACTCGGAGTACCACGTCTCCAAGACTCCGTAAGCTTCGCGCAGGATCTGGGAGGGAGCGGAGCTGACGGAGTGCAGGGATCCCGAGTGGAAGATTGGCTCTCGAGCACCGCGTGCGAAGAAGAGTGCCGAGGGGAAGAGGTGGATCGTGATGGACCCGAATGACCGCGCGAGGGATCCTATCGACAACTACAGCTTGATGGTGAGTCCACGTCGTGTCTTTGGAGGATTGGAGCGGGGGGTCGAGGTGGGGAAGAGGGACAGAGCTGATTCGGTTCGCACCTCGCTCCTCCCTTCTTTCGTCACTAGATTAGTGGATACACGCCTCGGCCGATCGCATTCTGCTCTACTATCAGCAAAGACGGACACGAGAACCTCGCTCCTTTCTCTTACACGACCTTTGTCAATCATGACCCAATCACCATCATCGTTCGTCCTCTCCCTCTCAAACCGCTGCAAAGCAACCCTAACCCTCGCTCAGACTGGATTCTCTCCCTTTATCAAAAGAACTTTCCGGATCATCATCGATACTGGGGAGGCGGTGGTCAACTTGATCTCGGAGGAGATGCTCGAAGCTACCAACTTCTCCTGCATCGACAGCCCTCGTGGAACTTCAGAGTGGGGATTGACGTACGTCCCCCTCTCCGCTCAGCAAGTAATACACTGATTGTGGCATCAGCGGGTTGGCAGTTCCTTGCTGTCTTCTTGGATCGAAGCTGAAAGCCAGTAAATAGGTGCAAGTTGATGGACTACAAGATTCTCAAGAACACCGAGGGGCAGGACACTGGTGGATACGCGGTGCTAGGTGCGTCGCAGCTCCTCTTTTCCTGGGAGAACATGGCTGATTCTGCGTTCGCAGAGGGAGTGATAATGCACATTCGAGAAGACGCTCTCGATGCTGATCACACGATGATTGACCAAGGTGTGAATGCATTGGGAGCCCTGCGAAGCGACCGAACTGACTCTCCTCTCCGCAGGTGTCCTCAAGAGCGTCGCCCGGCTCGGTGGGATCACGTACGGACGCGTCGCAGCTAGCATCCAGCTTCTTCGGCCATTCTGGAGTGCCCTTACGAAGGAGGAGAAGGCTCTCACGGACAAGTAGATTGACAAAAGACGCATTCCCCAAACGAACAACATTCCAAGCTCCTCGCGATCTCCCGCCATCTCCCTCCATCCAACTCACTCGTCCACAATCTTGACGCGTTCCTTGTCGAAGGCCACGTAGCTGTGGATCGCTTTCGCGTGCTCCGAAGTCTGCGAGGCTCCAGTCAGCTCCATCCCCTCCTCCTCTCAACCCCACGAACCGGTGCGGAATAGAACCAAGCAGCCTCCTCGAGAACCGTTCCATCTTCCAGCGCGATATCGTAGTACGTCGCTCGTCCCTGCGCGAATCCCATCAGCTTCGGCAACAGACTCGCGAGACGGCGAACGCACCTTCCAAGGGCAGACGGTGCACTTCTCTGACGAACTGGGGCGCAAGTACTTCTCCAAGACGTCGTGTGGGTGAACTGCGAGTAGGCGTTAGCTTGGATGGCGCGAGAGCGAGGGAACGCACAGTAGTGGTTCCCTTCGACGAGGAGGGCAGGCGAGGTGGCAGAGGAGGCGATCTGGATGCCGTTGACGGAGACGGAGACGTGCTTGCGCAGGGCTGAGGGCTGCAGTCGGGCATGGCTGCAGCTTTCGAGTGCGTGGTAGGAGCGAAAGAGTTGACTCGCCCCTTCGGGTTTCTAACTCCGAGAGCTGCTTCGCGAGAAGACATTGGCTGCCCCACGGCGAGGGAAGCTTGCCAAAGCTTCTCGAGCTCGCTTACGCATGGAGAGATCAGGAACTGAGCTTCTGTGTGTTGAAAAGGGGAAGAAGTCGGAGCGAGACGACCTTCGCAGGGCTCACTCGAAGGTCCTTCAGCACCAAGTTCGATTGCAGGCACCGCTAAATAAGTGCTGCTGAACAGCACCACGCTGAATGGATGCCGTTGAGCATGCGCTGCGACGCCTCCGTCGTCGCTGCCGTCGCTCCATGTGTTGAGCCTGCGAGACTTGACGTCGAGCCCATCGATAAAGAGGAAGATTGAGGCCGGTGAGGTGAGAAAATTCGTGGTCGTACAGCCTGCGGGAGCTTCGAAAAGGGTTAGTGACTGAGAGGAACGGAAGAACGAACGCACTGCAAAGAGCTCGGGATCCAACGCGTCGCCAGCGAAAGGCCCTGGTTATCGGCTCCTCAGTAGGTGAAGCGAGTGGAACAGATTGAGAGCAGACACATCGAGCATCCGATACTGAACCTGTGGCGCGCCGGACGACGCGTGTTCTGCGCAGGAGGGTCAGAGAGGGAAGGACGGGCGGAGCTGCCGAACGTACGGGAGTGGAGAGCAGTCACCGGGCGTCCTCGTCCGAAACGTACTCTCGTGAAGCCTTGTCGATTCTGCAGCGAGTTAGCGGGACAGCTGGAGCGGCAGGAGCAGGGCGAGCTCACCATGAATACGTCGTCCCTTGAAGCTGCGAGCGTCGATCGAGAATGCGTGGCTCCCCTGCCGAAGCGAGGTTCAGCTCAGCTCCCTGTGCACCTCGAACAATTCACTACTCCCCAGCCTCCCAAGCAGTGTAGACTCACCAAGGCGTGCTGCTCCTCGTCCTCCCTCCTCCTTGCTCCACTCCACCTTGCCTTGCTCAGATCCTTGCCGCCCCCTGCCACTCCCGTACACACCCTCCCAAACGAAGTCGCACTCCAATCCTCCAGTGGTTGCAGCTCTCCGTCGCAGCAAAGTGGGGGTGTCCAGGTTGGCGGGAGAGAAGGCAGCAGAACGGCTCCTCGCTGAACGGTCGACCGTGTTGCGCTCGTCTCGTTGTTGCGCGGGAGTACTGGTGGCTGATGCTAGAGGGGACTCAAGTGGTGGTAGGCGGCCGAGCTTGGGAGTGGGCGGTAGGAGGAAGAGCGCTGCAACGCGAGTTTGTTCTTGCTGGCCCTGGTTGCTCTCACCCAAACCTGCCCGCCTTCAATCCCCTCTGACCAGACGCCAGGTGGACCCAGAACAAGCTCCAGATCGGCGAACTACTCCAGGACCAGCTCACGCGCGAAGCCCGACAGGCTCCCCGCGCCTTCCTTCGACAGGTCTCCACCCTTCGCCTCCGCTCCACCATAGCTGCTGGCCTCCATCCCGACGCACTGGAGGCCACTGGACTCCTAGGGGACTCGCTCTACGTGCCTAGAGCATCCGCGCGCCGCCTCACCTCCGGTTCAGCTTTGTGCTCCACGAGCTGTCGTTGGCGCGTCTGGCGATTTAGCACCCGGTGGGAATGGGGGGACTGGGCTAGGGAGAGCAGTATGATTTTAGAGGAGGCAGCTGGTTGGAGGTACCGTGCGCGTCGAGGGTCGCTTCAGAGCGCTTGGTGAGTGCCAGCTCCGGGAGACGCTGGAAGGGACGGGCGGCAGGACCGCAGGAGCTGACGATACCTCCACACGCAGGCTCAAAGGTCGGGCGGAGAATGGCTTCTTCATCCAGCAGCGGCACGTCCCTTCAACCTCGCCCACAAGGATCCTCGACATCGAACGCTCTCCCCCCCTCCCTTCCGACCTCTACAGCTCTTTCGGAATCGACTTCGCCCAACAAGCAACTCAAGCTTTTCTACGACCAGTGCCAACATTCAGATCGAATCGGCCCAGGAGGAGCTCGAGGAGGAGCTCGGCGCAGCGTGCAAGGAGGGGATTGCGGTGTCGGGAGCGACCGTGCTTTGCTCGTGGGAGCGCTGTCAAGGTGCCGACCTCAGTGGGATTACTTGGGAGCACTGGTGCGCCTTTTACGGCGATCTTGGAGGGTGGGAGGGTGCAGAGGAGAAGGAGAACGGGTGCTCTTTCGGAATTGGACCATCTTCCTCAGCGTGGTGGTCGTGCTGGGGGTGGCGTGGGAAGTTGCTGGGGCAGTGGTTCTTGTTCGAGGGCGTGCGAATGTCGAGATGGCCTGGTGAGTTTGCTTCCTGGGTGCGGCTGGGGACACGCGGAGCTGATGGGTCGTTTCGCAGTGCCGCGACGAGCGAAGCGGAAGAATGTACGAGCGCGTACCGGCGAGTACAGCTCCTCTCTGGAACCGTACGCTCTTCTTCTGGGGGAGCGGCTCACGAGCTCACGTTTCGCGTCGCGCAGTTGGAGGTTCTCGCGTTCTTCTTCAGCCTGTGGAATCTCTACGCGTCGACAATTTACTACCGCGACCTCGATCCCCAACCCAACTCCGACAGCTCCAAGGAAGCTTCTCCCTCCCACCACCTCCCACCGCAAGAAATCTCGCTCCTCCCCCGCCTACAACCCGCCGCCCACTCAATCCGCACCCGATATGTCGGTCGACCTGGAGCTGGGAAGGAAGTCTCGCAAGAATCGACAATCGCGATCCCAGCGTTCGTCGGGCACCAAGGCGACGAGATCGACGAGGAAGACGCGGCAGGAGCAGTCGAGCGAGTCGGAGATGGAGATGGGGAGACGGTCGACGTTGAGGCATGGGAAGGGGCGCAGGAGGGAAAGCAGGGAGGATTCGAAGAGCTCGCGCGAGAGCTCGTCGAGGCGCGGGCGGAAGTGAGCGGGAACGAATGTATCGTTGGTTTTGGAAGCACGCCGGCGACGAAACGAGAGCTTGGTGCCAGCCTCTCGCTCAGACTGGCGATGAGGAGCTCGGAGACACGATGTCGAAAGGCAACGAAGGCCCCGGTTTGTAAAACTACCGCTCACAGAACCCTCCTCAGTCTCCACCCCCCTCGACGTACTCCTCGAAAAGTCCCGCATTGACGTCGGGGTGCTTGTTCTTAAGGTGCCTGCGCAACGAGATCCTTAGCTTCTGCTGCGAGGGGGTCAGGTAGACTGCTCATGCTTTGATTGAGGACGGCAGGATAGGCTGGCTCAACGAGCAAGGGCGGATCAAGCAAAGCCATCGGTGCTTGGAGCTCTCCCTCATGATGGGCTCGAGGTTGGGGAACTGAGGTTGCGTGCCGTAGTGAAAGCCGTGGTCGACGTTCGAGCTGTCCGACTCCTGCAAACCTCGTAACCGTCAGCGCCATGTTTGAGGCCAGCGAAGCGTTGCTCTCACCTCCTCATGATTGACCTGGCGCTGATCCGCTCCGTGATCTCCCCCCACTGGCACAATACCCTTCTCCTGCAGGCGCACATTAGCCGAGCCCCTCTGGGAACGCCGGAAGCGACGCACCACTTCCTCCTTGTCCTTTTCCACCTTGACGTGGGCGAGGTGTCCACCCTCCACTACGCCTCCCGCCTTCTCAACCTCCTTGGCTTCCGCGGCGGCAAGGCGGTCCTCCGGTTCCAGCTTCTCGCGCGCCAGAACGAGCCCCCCTCGACGAGAGTCTTCTCCCCCTCAACGAGAGCCTTCTCCCGCTCAGCAATCGACCCCTCACGCTCAGCGATCTTCTTCTCCCGCTCGCACATTGCCAGCTTGTTCGAGAGCAAGGCAATCTTGTCATCGCGCGCCGCCAGCTTCGACCTGAGTTCCTTGATTGTCGTCCTGAGCCATGCGTTTTCGTGCAGGAGGACCGTGGGGTGCTGGGAGAGAGGATGGGGGGCGGGGGCCGTCTGGACGGAATGGTATGGAGGTGGGTGGGAGGAGTTGCCTGACATTCCGACGTACTTGGGGAGAGAAAAGGAGGCGGGCCGTTGGCGACTTTAGCTCTCCCTTCTTCGAGAGAGTTTTAGCTGCAGCCTCAAGCTCTCTGGAGCATCGCAAAAGCCCCTCATTCCGATGTGCATTGCCCTAGCACTTGAGCTGCGAAAAGTATCCAGTTGTCCCGCAAGAAAACGTGCCTCCCTGGTACCCTCCCCAACCCGCTGCGAGGACGAGGTTCTTCAGTCAGTACTTGAATGAGGAGAAGAGGAATGGCAGCCGCACTCGTCGCTAGGCTGCCCACCTCGACCCTAGAGCTGCATCCTTTGCTCACAGGTCTCGTCGCAGAAGCTCCGCTTGAGGCGGCGCGACTCTCGGCGAGCTGGAGCTGCTCCAGCAAAGCGTGTGTGGTGAGAAAACTATTTGAGTTCTCCCCGAGAATGGCGTCAGGAGTCTTGCCGGAATGCGCAGGGGCTAGGGAGAGATGGGCGAGTGAGAGGTCGGCGCATCGGAGATGAGGAATGCTGGGTCGGTTGGGGCTGTTTTGTCAACGCGTGCGGGAAGAACAAGCAGCTCCCTTGCACGCAGACGTCGGGAGAGATTGGGCGGTGGCGAAGTTCCGTGCACGGGAACGTCGAGCGGGCGATCTCGATGGTGAATGTGGGGATAGATGGAGGAATGCAGAACCGGCCAAAGTGAGGAGTCGAGCTGGCAGGATTCGTACTGAAGTCGCTCGCTTGAATGTCCAGCTTGCAGTGAAGAGGGTGTGGATCGAGGTCGGTGGGAGGAACGAAGGTGAGGCCGAACCCCCAGTCTGCTACTTGAATTCAAGGATTTCGACTCCGGGGGCGAGGTCGACCGTATCCGAGTACTTCGAGCTGAAATAGACCTCCCAGATTTTGAGTGATTTGACCATGAAAAGACGCAAACTGAAGTCAGCGCTGCGTCTGAAAATCGCTCGCAGGAGAGAGAACGCACCGGACTTGCGCCTGACGTCGAGAACGACAAAGTTCCCTACGCGTAGCAGCCTTTTCCAGATAGAGAGAGACCGTCACAGGTTGAGCTCAAGGGGTTCTGTGAGAGCCTCCGGTAGGGTGAGCCTCCTGGAAATGTGCAAAGAGAGCAGGTCCGTCGCTGAGGGAGATCCGAACGGTTCCTCCGCAGCAGGAGACGTACTTTCCTGCCTTTTGCGACTGTAAGAACAATAGGCTTCAACGTATTTATCCCACTGACCCAAAAGGATCGCGATAAGGATGATAACATCCGAATCGTTTGAAGCCGTATT
>JANGFH010000057.1:265-62606 GCA_025758715.1 Glaciozyma martinii | reverse complement strand
CCCCCCCCCCCCCCCCAGCGCCGCAGGGAGAATCAGGGCAAAAAGGGCGCCCCTCGTCTTTATTACGCCGCAACAACCCACCTTGACCGCCGACGACGACGACGACGACGACGATGAGCAACTTCTTTGACGACGACGATGACGACGTGCCCAACTCGCCCGGAGGAGGCTCCACCACCAACGGCAACGACTCGTTCTTCACCCAGCCCTCTCCTCCCCGCCCCGCCGGACGCGTCTCCTCCGTCTCCGGACGCGCAGGCACCAGTTCCTCCCTCCGCGCCTCGTCTCGCGCGCGTCGGGACAGCGTTTCGCTCGAAGAGATCTTGGGGGAGGAGGTGGGAGGGAGCAGGGAGCGAAGCGTGCAGCGGTTGATCAGGGCGTGGAACAATGAGATCGCGGCGCCTGAGCTGCTTCACTTTCCTGTCGAGCTCGTCGAGACGGTCGTGCGGAACTTGGCTGAGCGGGTAAGTGCTTCGTTGGCAGAGAGGGAGGACAGGGAGGACAGGGAGCTGACGCTGGGGTTGGCGAGCTAGAAAGCGGTGGTGCGAGACGCGAACAAGACGCCAGGACGCGAGGAGGCGTACTACGTGACGGCTGCCATCGTAGCGACTGAGAACATGCGTGCAGCACACGTCCTTAAGTCGTTCACGCGCGAGAGGATCTTCAAGGTGCGTTCCAGCTCGCCTCCCTCCCGCACCCCTCCCTCTGCTCGGCTAACACGACGCGCAGATCGAGCAGTTTGCTCAGTACTACCTGGAAGATATGGAGGACGCTCGAGAACGGATGTACCACAACGAGCTCTTCCACGCCGAAGGGTCCGTCGCCGTGCCTCCACCATCCCAACCCCAGCTAAGCCCTCACGCTCGCAGGATCCTACGACTGGAGGAGACGTACTACCGCACCTCGTGCATCGACGCCATGCCCGGAAAGGTCCAACGACTCGACGAACCGCACATGGGTCCGTTCCTCCTTCCCCCCCTCGAAACCCTCACTAACCCCAACTCGCACAGTCGCGAAACCCGACCTCTCTCTCGCAGTCTTTGCGCACGCTCTGAAAGACTGCGATCCCGTCGTTCTGCCCGAGTACGTTCGACTTCCTTGCCGCCTGGAGAATGCGAAAGAGGTACTGATCCTTTTTGCTCGCGCGCAGTGGGGCGATCTTGCGGATGGAGAAGGGGGAGCAGCACATGCTGAGGTACAGCACCGTGCGGGAGGTTCTACGGCGTGGGCAGGTGGAGCTTATCTGAGTGCGAACGAACGGTGTTGTATGCTGCATCGAGGGATGCGAAAGACAAACAGCCCGAGGAGCGAAGTGGCTCTGCTCTCTTGCTTTGGTGAGGTGTCCTGCGACGATGACTTTCGTCGGAAGCAGTACTGCACAACCGCCTCTCTCCCCGCCCACAACGAACCAAAAGCAAGTCCTTCGTTCCACAAAAAAAACAACCCCCCAGCAACAAAGTAGTCCATGCCCTACTCCTCCTCCTCCATCGCCACAAGGGGGTGATACATCTGTCCACTAATGTACTTCTCCAACTGACACCCATCCATGCCCCTCAGCTTCTCATTCTGGTCGACTCCCAACTTCTGCGCCGAGCGAATGACGCCAGCCGCGATGGCGATGGAGACCTCCCTGATCCGCTCGACGTCCGGGTAGAGGAGGTGACGAGCGCGCTCTTCCGTCGTGAGAGAGTCGGCGAGAGCTTGCGCCGAGGCGTGCACCATCTCTTCGGGGATCTGTTCGCGCGCGAGAGGGTTAGTGAGGACCGAGGAGGGAGAGGGAGGACGCACGGTCTTGACGTTGGCGAGGATGGCACCGAGTCCTAGTCCGGGGAAGACGTACTGTTCAAAGAAACACGAGGTCAGCACGCGGCTGGAGAGAAAGGGAGGAACCGAACGAACCATGTTGTTCCCCTGTCCAGGCTCAAGGAGCTTCCCGCGGTACATGACGGGATCGAACGGACTCCCACTAGCATAAAGCACCTTCCCTCCCGTCCCCTCAACCGCCTCCTCGAAAGTGCACTCGGCCTGAGCGACAGGATTGGAGAGAGCAAACACGATAGGGAGCTCGTTGAACTTGCCCATCAACTGGAGGATCTCCTTGGTGAACATGCCGCCGACGGTCGAGAGGCCTAGAAGGGCGGTAGGGCGGACGTGCTCAACGACGGATTGGAGGGTGCGGAGAGCGGGGGCGTTGGGTTCCGAGCGGGAGAGGTACCGCTTGTGTTCGGGGAGAGCGTCTCCGCGGTTGTTGGCGACGAGTCCCTGCGCGCGTCGTCAGCGAGAGCTGCGAAGATGGTAGAGAGGAGAAACGCACCTTGGAGTCGACGAGCCAGAACATGTTCTTCGCGTCCTGTTCTGGGATCCCTTGGAGGACAAAGTAGCGGCAGATCGTCTCGGCGACTCCGACGCCCGAGGAGCCAGCGCCAAAGAAGAGGATGCGCTGGTCCTTGAGGGGGATGCCCGTCATCTGGAACGCGCGAATCGCACCAGAGAGGACGACGGCGCCAGTTCCTTGGATCTGCGCGAGATGAGCGTCAGCGAAGCTCTCTGGTGGAACGAAGGCAGGCACGAACGTCATCGTTGAAGCAGCTGTTCGCGGGGAGAAGTCAGCCGCAGGTCGTGAAGGAAGAGGAGAGGTGGACGAACGGGTAGCGCTCGACGTTTGCCTTGAGGACAGGGAAGGCAAGGGTGGTGTGGAAGTCCTCGAATTGGATGATCATGTTGGGGAAGTTCTTGTGCATCTCAGCCATGAAAGCAGCGACGTAGGCCTGCGAGCGGCGTCAGTCGGAAGCTCGAAAGAGGAGAGCGGGGAACGCACCTCGGCCTCGACATCGCCCATACGTCGTTGCCGGACTCCGACGTAAAGAGGGTCCGCCAAGAGCTTCTCGTTGTCGGTTCCGAGATCCAGGACGATAGGAAGGGTCTGCCCGAACGTCCATCAGCTTCCCCACGCGTACCTGGAAGCCCAAATCGAAACTCACAGCCTTGGGGTTGACTCCTCCCGCCGCGACGTACAAACTGAGCTTGCCCATGCTAATCCCCATTCCTCCGACTCCGAGATCTCCCAAACCGAGCACACGACTTCCATCCGTGACGACGCAAATCTCCATCTCCTCCTTGGGGAGGCGCGTCTTGAGGTCCTTGATGATGGAGGGGAGAT
This sequence comes from Glaciozyma martinii, assembly GCA_025758715.1. Classification (NCBI taxonomy): domain Eukaryota; kingdom Fungi; phylum Basidiomycota; class Microbotryomycetes; order Kriegeriales; family Camptobasidiaceae; genus Glaciozyma; species Glaciozyma martinii. Next base: position 59,446 of record JANGFH010000057.1, on the reverse strand, counting down.
TGGGGAGGTCGGCGGCGGAGAGGTACAGCGCGGTCGAGACGACCGGGTTCGTGGGAGGGGGAGGGTGGATGAGGGAGAACTTTTGGCAGGCGAGACCTGCGTTGAGAGGGAGGCATGAGTTGAGAGGTTCTCGGGCACGTGAAGAGAGGCGACGAACCGATCACGGGAGTGTAAATTAACGGCTGGAGGAGGGCGAGTCAGGGAGGAGCTCGAAGGGGGAGAGCAAGAGGAACGCACAGTGCACTCCTTCATGTTGCTTCCGACGAGCGAGTAGAAGACGTTCTCGTTGCGCTCCTTGAGAGCGGCGAGGAAGGTGTACTTCTCGAGGTCTCCAGGAATGCTCCTGCAACAGCGCACACGCAAGCCGTCAGCTCCTTCCCCCGCACTCCCACAGCAGCACCAGCAACGCACCTAAGCCTAGCGAGGGCCCTCTCGACCAGCATCTCCTTGCTTCCAACATGACTGGGCTGACTTCCTCCAGGTAGAGCGACCGTCTTGCTCGAGTGAGATCCGTTGATTTTGGTCGACATGGCGCGGTGTAATGGGTAGGGAAGGCGGGTCCGGAAAAGGAGTCGCGGGGAGAGAATCGTGAAAAGGGCCTGCGGGGAATTGGGGGGGAGGACGAGAGAGGCGCGAGAGAGTGGAGGAAGCCGGGTTGGTGCGAGTGGGGATGAAGAAGGTGGGGAGGAGGGAAAGGGTCAGCTTGGGAGTGCTCTGAACGTTGCGGCCGTAGAGCTGCTTGTTGGGGGGTTGGGCGACGCTGAACCCATCGATTGTGGAGACGAGACCTGAGTCAAGCGCGTTGGGGGGAGATGCGGCGTCCGGGGCAAGGGTCCTGAGCTGAAGGGGTGCACCCTGAGCTAGACTTGAGCTGACCCAACTCACCTTGAAGGTTTAGACTGCGCTGGCGAGAGCGAAGACTGAGGGAAGGGAGAGGTTGAGGAGGGGGGTCGAGGGGAAGATCTCTCTACGCTCAGATCTCGACCCGGTGGGCACAGGCTCGCGTATTCTCAGGCGACACCGCGGCCGAGTCGAATCTTGCAAAATTTCGTAGAGGCGCCACTGATAGATGTCGAGGGCCTGCAGCTCCCCAAAGCATAATAGCGGTACAAGGCTACGCTCCAGCGAAGCGGCGCTCGAAACGAGCAAGAATTGAGCGAATCTGCGTGTGAATCTCGCTGGGCCGCGGGGGCGCCGTCAACTCCGCTTTTCTCGAGTCCACAGGGCGCGCTCCCAGGCTGACCTCGTTCGCTGCAGTTTTCAGCCTTTCTCAGCAGGGATCGAGGACCTGAAAGCGAGCGCAAAGGCGTCGTCTCGCTAACACGTGCCAGCACGCCTCGCTCAGGTGACTGTCGAGAGTTAATTCTTTCCGGCCTCTCGAGCACAACCGACTCTCCCGGGGCCTTGTTCTTCAGGAATGAGTTGCTGCCCGGATAACTACCCCGCTATCAGGTACGCCTGAAGAGACCGGAGCCCCCCTCTCTCTCCCCGGTCCCAAGCACCCGGAAAGGCTAATTCAGCCCGGAGTAGGGGAGCGTGGGGGATGATGGGAAGCGAGACTCCAAAGCCCTGGAGAGTCCCTGGGGAGCAGAAGCTGAAAGCAGAGATTAAAGTATTGCAAAGCCAAAGAGCGTAGACCGCAGCGCAGAGGGGACTCGCTGCCGACGCGTGAAAAGCTGTCAAGTGCGATGGAGGCGCTGGAAACAGCGCTGCGAATGTCGAGGCAGGTGAGGAAGCAGTACTCGCAAAGAAACAAGAGCTTGCGAGTAAAGCAGGGGAGCGAAGCAGGACCGACGCAGTGGTTGTCCTTCGCAGGATCCAGCCTCTCGATCAAACGTCGCAAGCAGTTTGAGCAAGCTGACTCCCTCGAATAGTGAGCAGGATCTGAGGTATCGGAAGCGTGTCTGAGATCCTAGGAGCGGCGGGGATTCAAGGCTGCTCACGAAGGAGGAGGTGCGGCGCCAACAAGTCCAAGAGCAGCCGGATTTCGAGCAGTTGGAGGAGTGGCAGTGGAGGTCGAGCTTAGTGACAAAAACGAGGAATCGGAGGAAGCAATTTGGTGTCCTGGAGATGACGAGGGCGTGCAGTTGGAAGGGGAAGGGGGGAGGAGGTGTTGTTGAAGTTGTGCGTCGAGAAAGCCCTGCCGACGAGGGGATCAGCCAGGTTGCGCAGGTCGGGATTCAAGGAGCACGGGTGGGTGGGTACGCACCAGCAAAGAAACGTCGAGCACACCAAGCTGGCCTCAACGCAGACCCCACCATCCACCGCCAGCTCGGGGGGTCCCTCCCTCCGCCCCGCACAGGTCACAGAAACGACTTCGCGCAGAGGGGCAAACTTCCATAGGAGGTCTCCAAGCTGGAAACACGTCGTAGCCCAGCGCACCGAGCTCCCCTCCTAACCCACCCTGGAGCTTCCCCCACACCACTCCCTCGCGATTCCTCCCCGCAGCAACGCGCGCCTCGATCCAGGAACTCTCGCGCGGCACCTTTCCAGGAGCGCAAATAAGAGCGCAGACTGTGCGAGTCTTGGTGGAATCGCTGAGGAGGGAGGCGAAGGGGGAGGATTTGGGGAGTGCAGTCTTGCGGGGTTCTGTGAAGAGAGCACTGGGTGGACTCTGAGAGTGTTTTGGCGTCGGGTCCAGCAGCGAGTGGTGAGAGGGAGAGAAGCGAACGCGCTGTTGTCCTCCTTGGACTCGACCACAGCGCTCGAATCGCTCGACTCCTCTGCTTGCGCTACGAGGAGACCTTTGGCTTACTTCTGCTCCACTCGGGAAGCTCTGAACGGAAGCCCCAGGAGGTGGGACTGTTCCTGGCCGAAAGCTCGTCTGGTGCGTCCTCTTGCCGCACTCAGCGTCGTTCCCACTGACCTACACGCCTCCAGGAAACGCCCAAAGGATGCTCTCTGTCTCTTCTAGCGTTCCTACGCCCCAACCTGCGCCCTCGTACATCCTACGAGGCCACATCGCCCAGCTCAGCATCCTTACCTTCGCCCTCGACGGACGGTCTCTCTACTCTGGGTTAGTTCTCCTGCTTGCGCGTTCGGGCACGACTGACCTTATGCAGAGACGTGGAAGGCTGGGTGGCAGTCTGGAACTTGAAGACGTTCCGACCCATCCTCTTCTGGAAAGCGCATGAAGGTGGACTGCTCAGCATCGAGCCTTGGGCTGCTGGTATCCTCACGTGCGTTAATTCCCTCCTGCTACTGAGAGACACTAAACTCTTAAACCGACAGACACGGACGCGACAACAAGATCCACTACTTCCCCCTCCCTTCGACCACTCCCTCCATCTCTCGCACTGCCGCCACAGCAGTCCCAAGCCCCAAGGATCCAACGCCTCTCGAACCGTCCTGGAGTCTCGATGTCAACGCTCTGGCGTACTGCAAGATGTCGCTTCTCCGCCTGCCGAACGACGCGAGTGGCGAACCGCAAGCTCTCGTTGCGGTGCCCGCGCTCACAAAGGACGATCAGGTTCGTTGCTTGCAGGCCTCCGACCTTTTGGAGTCTCTCTCCTGACCGATGAACAGGTCGACATCTTCCATCTCCCCTCCCTTGCGCGCGTGCATCGATCAGTAGGAGCCGACGCGTTCGCGATCAACGATAAGACGGGTTCGTTCTCCCCCAGTCCCTCTCTCCCGCTAACATCCCTTAGGCACGGCCATGGCTGTCTCTCTCTTTCTCTCCCCTTCACCTGCTTCCTCTCTACCGGCTTCCCTCCCAAAGCCAGGCACTCTCCACCTCCTCGCGGGGTATGAAGATGGTCGCGTCGCTCTCTTCCAGTTGTGCGGCACTGGATCAGCAGCTTTCGATCCGCCAACTTCCCGCCGTGACGAGGGGGAGGACTGGAGCGTCTTATGGGAGGAGAAAGGTCATCGAGAAGCTCGTGCGTCTCTCCCTCGCTTCCATCGAGCGAAAGCTGATCGAATGATCGCAAAGTGATGGCGATCCAGGTTTCTCCGGATCACGAGACGGCGTGGAGCGTCGCAGCGGACCATCATCTCTGTCGCTACCGCCTCTTTGACCCCGTGCGTCCTCTTCCTCCTCGGTGCGAAACTCACTGACACCGCGAACAGGAACCCCGGATGGACCGCTTCGAGACCCCCGCCCCCGGTCGCGCAGCGATTGATATCCGGGACGATGGGAAGCTCGTAGGCGTGGCAGGATGGGACGGAGAGTACGTTCCTTCCTTCTCTCCCCTCGCAGGATCTGACGAACTCCGCAGAGCGAGATTGTACTCTGCGAAATCGGGGGCGCCACTGGCGGTGCTTTCGTACCATCGTTCCAGCCTGCATGCGCTGGCTTTTGGACCGCTGCTGAGCGAGGGAGAGGGAGGATTGGAGGAGGATTCGGATGAGGAGGAGGAGGAGGGGAGGGCGTGGATGGCGACGGGCGGGAAGGATGAGAGGATTAGCTTGTGGGAGGTGTATCCTCCTTCGAGGGAGGTTGTCAAGGTGTAACCTGTGTGGCTTAGCGCATTCCTGGGCTTCCAGCTCCGTTAGAGAGCAGCTGGCACAGCAGTCGCGCCGGAGAGGAAGCTTGGAAGTTCGAGACGCGACGCGCCGGGCCCAGGTCTTCCTCCTCCCCTCGACTTGCCCAGCTTGCACCAATGTACGCCTGCCCTCCACGATCTCTCCTGATCGCCCACTAACTTCCCCCGACGTGCAGGCGCCTCCCCCTCCACCCCACGCCCGCCTTCGCCTCCGCCCTCACTCTCCCGCCTCACACGTCCTCCCAGCCTCCGCTCGCCTTCATCGACGACGAGCCCTTCCTCATCGAGCTACAAGGGAGTCTCGAGATGCCCGGCGGAGGGACGGAGGGTGAACTGGGAGGGATGGACGGCGTACGCGTCGGGAAGCTCAACCTCGATGAACCAGTGCGTGCTTCCCTTCTCCTTCGGCTGGCGCAGAGCTGACAGAACGCGCGCAGCATAAACCTATCCTCCAGATCGCACATCACCGATTAGAGGGGAAGCTCGTCACCCTCACAGAACCCTACGCCCTCCTCCGCACCACCCCAGCTTCTCCGCCAGCAGAGGAGCCAACGCCCAAACGCGCCCGACTCTCCTCGCCACCCAATATGGGGAGCTCACCCGAAAAGGCGCGCAAGGAGGACGAAGTACGGGAACCGAGGATCGAGATCGTAGGACTCGTGCGGCGCAAGATCGTCTTCTCCAAGCGACCAGAGCCGCTCATCACGCTCAGTTCGGACGCGGACATGGGGTAGTAATAGCGGGGGTGGGACGACAAAGGATGTAAATTATGCATAGCAGCCCCTAGGGCAATCCGAGCACGAACGGCTCCTTCTTCCCCAGCGCCGCCTTCCTCGCTCCTCGCTCCGCCTTCCGTGCGATCCGCTTGGTCGACGGCTGCTTGCCCTCTTTAGGCACGTAGGGCTTTCCGCTGACGACCTTGGGCGAGGCTGCGGGGGTAGGAGCGGGGAGAGGGTGACCGGCGGCGGCGGCGGCTTCGCGCTTGATCTTCTTCGCGGCTTGACGTGCGTCGATCACTGCTTGCGAAGGCTTGGGAGGCATAGGCCTGCAGGAGCTCGTTAGCACCTTCTCCCCGCACACTGAGAGAGACGACGCACTTGACCCTAGACGCCTTGGCTCCCTTGACGACCGCCTTCCTCTCCGCCTTGCTCAACTCCCCTCCAGCCGCCGCCGTCGCCTTCTTCAACCTCGCAAACTTCTCCTTCCTCGCCGCGCGCTTGGCCAAATCCTTCTTGTTCCTCAACTCCCTCTGCACCGCGCGCAGACTCCTCCGCTCCATCGCAGCGAGGTTCTTGAGATCGTTCGCCGTAGGGTTCTCCAACGCCTTGAGTTCCTCGAGCGTCGGTTGAACCTTCTTTGTCGCAGTAGGAGGCGGGGAGGAAGGAGCCTTGCGCTTGGTGGAAGTGGGAGCGGGGGTGGAGGGACCTCCGAATTGGGTTTGGGCGGAGAGGCGTGCGAGGATGAGAGTGTCGAGTTGGGCGCTGATGGAGCGGGCGTCGACGGAAAGGGAGGTGGAAGGGAAGGAGGGGTCGAGGACGTGGGAGGTGAAGCGCTTTAGGCGGCGAGTGTGGTCCTGTGGTCGGCGCTTGGTTAGCTGAGCTCACGCAAGAGGGGAGAGAAGGGACGAACCTTGGAACCCAGGTGGACTTGGAGCATCTTCCCTGGCTTGAGAGCTTTGGAGGGGCACACGACGCAGACGGGGACGATGTCGGCGCTCGCTACGCCGTCGCTGTCGGGGAGAGCGATCGAGTTCTTGACTGCCTCCTCTGCCGTAGGGTACCCAGGAGGCGGGGGCAGCAGCTCCTCCTCTTCTTCCTCCTCCTCCTCTTCCTTCGCATCGCTGTCCTCCTCCTCCTCGTCCTCGCTCTCCTCCTCGTCCTCGCTCTCCTCCTCTCCAGACTCGCCCTCGCTCCCAGATCCTTCGGAAGCAGAGTCTTCCTCCCCTTCTGAGCCCGAGTTGCCAGACGAGTCCTCGTCGGATAGCTGGAGCTCCTTGTTGGACTCTGCGAGCTTGCGTTGCTTCTGGACGTGGCGGAACATGCTGTACGAGGCGTGGATGGGATCCAAAGGGCAGATTTCTTCAACGCGCAAGCTGGCCCAAGGAATGTCGCCCAGGAGACGGACACTCGCCCAAAGTCAACTTGGGCGCGCGCCTCCGCAGGTTGTCTTCGTACACTTTGCGCGTTCGACCTTGACTCTTTGGAAACGAAACTCGCTGTAGGTGCTGTTGCGAGCGTGATGGGAGAAGCCATGCTTACCCGTTGATCCTCAGCGACTCTCCGGCCTCTCCCCGCACTCCTCCCTCCGAGGAGCCCCACTGCTTTCGTCGCGATGAACGACGTCGACTCTGTTCCTTCAGCCACGCCTTCTCGCGCAGAAGAGCTCGAGGAAATCCTCGCCAAGCTCACCCCCACCATCTCCCCCTCGGCCGCCTCTTGCCTTCGCCATCTTGCCGCCTTCTCCGCTGCGCCGGCAGAGATCGAGTACGTCCATCACGCGTTGAGAGCTCAGAACGCAACTCACAAAGATCGCAGGTTCCCAAAGCGCAAGATGGCTGGCGTTCTCGTGCTTCTCCACGTCAATCCTCTCGGCGACCTCTCCGTCACTCTAACCACTCGCTCGATGCGGTTGCGATCCCACCCTGGCGATACAGCACTACCAGGAGGGCGGTACGAAGAAACCGACCCTTCTATCGAATACACCGCCGTGCGTTCTCTCTTCCCTCTCCGCAGCCACTCACCAACTCTCCCCACAGCTCCGAGAAGCGAACGAAGAGATCTCCCTCCCCCTCACCCCCTCCTCCTCCCTCTTCCACCTCACCACTCTCCCAGCCTTCACCTCCCGAACCCTCCTCGTCGTCGTCCCCACCCTCTACCTCCTCACCACTCCTCTCCCTCCCCTCCTCGCCAACCCCGACGAAGTCGACGCAATCTTCCATCTCCCCCTCCGGTCCTTCCTCGCTCTCTCCTCCCCCTCTCGTCTTCGCTTAAAGGATAGCATAGGCGCCGAGATCCTCCACCACGCTTTCGAGGATTTCGTCTGGCTCGAAGAGCGGAAATACCGTCTCCACCACTTCAGCCACGCCGACATCCCTTCCCCCGTCACGGGCCTCACGGCCGACATCCTCATCTCCACTGCGTTAGTGGGGTTCTACGGATTGAGCGAGAGTGAGGAGGAGGGGGAGGAGGGGGAGAGATTGGGGTTTGTGAGGAGGGCGGAGGGGCAGATGAGCTGGAAGGAGATTGTGAGGACTGCGTTGGGGATGGAGGGGCAGCAGGGGTTGAGGGATAAGAGGACGAGTAGTACATAGCGTTCAGCTGAGACGTGATGCAAGGAGCTTGCGAGAGCAGTTGCGAGGAGCGAGAGAGGAGGCGAAGAAAGTTTTTCGCGTTGAGTTGGCAAGAGCAACGCAAGGAGGAGGTATGCCTCAGCGTGTAGGAGGGGAATAAATCGTTGGAGACAAGGGGGAGCAGCTGGGGGGTGGGGGAAGGCAAACACGAAAGAGACACGGTGTCGCGAAAGAGCTGATTGGGGTGAGCATGGGGGATCGGCTGCGAGCTTCGCGCCTGTTGGAGCTGCTGGAATTTTTGGAGTGGTCATCGCTGCTCTCGTGCTCTAAAGTGGAGGAGTGGCTCGAGGACTTTCGGGGGAGATGTGTTGATAATCGACACACAGCGATGGGATGAAGCTGCCCGCTCTTCCTCATCTTCTCCTGCGCTGTTTGCTGTACCTGGAGTGATGTGCACAACCTGCTATGGCTGACAAACAAGGAACTCGAACTCCTCACCTGCCTGGGGGAGTGCAGATTTCGGAAAGGAGGGAGGAGCGAGGATCGCTGGAAGGCTCGACTCATACAGCTCCAGACGCGCTGGCTTGCTCGTCGAGTCACCTTGCGAAGTATTTTCCAAGGAGCAGCAGCGCTCTCGCTCGAGGTAGCAGGTGGGGAGGGAGGACTTGTCCGCGGACCTTGTCACAGGTCGCTCTCTTGCTCCCACTCACCTTTGTTCGGTTCACTTCTCGTCTGAAGCTCGAAGGCCACTGGTTGCGCATGGAGTGTTGGCTGACCCTACTCCAGTACTGCGTACTTCTGACTCGTGAACCCCTTCTGCGCTCGATACTGTCGGAGCCCCTCGTCGCGTCACCCGTGAGTTCTCTGCGAGGTCGGTGCGCTGATCGGAGTGTTTTGGTGCTTTGCTGGTCTGCTTCGCTATCAAAGCAGAGCAGGACTCGACCAGGATCCGCCCTCGCACCACTCGAAGTGATGGTCTTCTGCTCGTCCCTCAAGCTGTTCCCCCGCCGCGCCCTCCAGAGGACCCCCTCTCACTCCGCGCGCAGCTCGGCAAAGTCTTCTCATCAGCACTTTGCGCTTCCCTCTGAGTCCGAGGAGGCGGTCAGCCAGCGCGCGATGAGCTACCTCGAGCTGAGGGTTGAGACGATGCAGGCGAGCGCCGGGAGCGAGTGGGAGTGGGTCGATCTGAGGAGATGGGATTTGAAGGAGGTCGGGGAGGAGGACGAGGAGGGCGACAAGGCCGAGGGCGAGGGAGGCGGGATGCCTGAGCGGGCGGAGGAGAGCAGCTCCACTGGCAAGGAGACCTCGCTCGTCGGCCTGGGGAGGGTGTTCCTCCCTCACCCTCCCGCGCCATTCGCCTTCTCCAACCCACGAACCGTAACCGAAGTCGCCTCGCCAAGCAGCAGCTCCTCCTCCGGCTCGATCCTCTCGAAAAGCGACACTCGTCGCTCCTTTTCCCGCCGCCTCTCCTCCCCTCCCTCCTCCGTCGAAGACTCGTCCTCCCCCTCGACTCCAGGAATCAAAACGATCCTCGATCACGAAGGCCGTCGCGTTCTCACCTCCCGCCGCCGGCTCTCGCACGACTCGGGGACCGGACCCATCCCCGTTCGTCGAATCAAGAAGCAGTTCGGAATCGGCGATGAGGATTCAGGAGAGGAAGAATTGAGGTCGCCCTACTCGTCCTCGTCGTCTCTCCTCTCTCACTCGCACTCGCACTCGCATTCCCACCATCGTCGACCTGCAACGCACCACCGCTCCCACTCCCTCCGTCTCCAAACCTGCTACCTCCCGCCCTTCAAACCCCATCTTCCCCTCCGCTACAACCTCTCCCACCCTTCTCCTCTTACTCCCTCCCACTCCCGACTTCCAGCAACGCACGACCTCAATCCAAGGACTCTCGACCCCCTCCACCCTTCGCACCCTCTCCGCCGTCGTTCAGCCACTGCGAACCTCAAAGCGACCCCTCCTTCGCGCGAACCTCATCACCGCGCTTCGCTCGATCCTCAGGGAAGCAAATGGAGGAGGTCGTCGGGCGTCGGGGCGTATCATGGGGCGCAGGCGAGGAAGTGGGATGGACATTTGGTCGAGGATCGCGTTCCGGGGTTTCTGAAGGTTCGTTCCTTCTCGCTTGGGTTGGATCGGAGACGCGCAGCTGATGAGTGGGTTCGAGCAGGTTGCGAATCCTGATTCGGCGTCGGGGGATACGAACGTTGTGGCTTGAATAATCTCGGACTCCTGTTGTTGTTGCTTGTTGACGAAAAAGTGCGTATTCCATCCTCGCTCGTTCCGAATCGTTGCTGACCCTCGCTCTCGTCGACTCGCAGACGGAATGATCGGCTCCTTTAGTGGACTCTACGACGGAACGAACATAATCGCATCAGTCCCATCTGTACCCCCTCCGCCGCTGGAATTCCAAGAACACTATCCGCTGCTACCCTCATGCCCAGTATCCGAGACCGAACTCCTCCTCGAAGGATTCACCGAACTCGACCCCGTCGTATCATCCGGGTTCGTAAGCTGCCAACCCCAAGAAATCAGCTCCCTTCGCACGAACCGAGAGAGCGAGAGAGAACGACGCACCGTCAACCCTCCTCCCCCGATCTCAACCAACGGCAGACTCCCCTGGCTATCAATAGCTTCCTGCATCCACGGCATTCCCTGCTCGTACGGATGCGGGAACCGAGCGACGGCTTCGAGGGCTTCGCGCTGCTCGAGCGATATGGTCCTCCCCTTCGCGCGAGGAGGGAGGATCGTACTGAACGATCCGCGGCGGGCAGAAGTGGGAGAAGGGTGCGAGTCGGCAGAGTAGAAATCGGCTGAGGAGTGCGGGGTTGAGAGGGAGGAGAGAGGGGGAGAGGAGGGAGGNNAGGGCCGGGGGGGGGGGGGAAGGTGGTAAACATGCTGGGGGGAAAGAGGAGGGGGGGGGGGGGGGGGGGGGGAGGGGGGGGGGGAGAAGGGGGGTGGAGGAGGGGAGAAGGAGGAGGGGAGGTGCGCGGGGTTGAAGGGAGGGATAAATGTGGGATGGTGGAGAACTTGGTGTGGAGCTGGGGCGGTGGCGCTGGCTGGTGTGGCGGGGGACATGTTGAGAGGAGTCGAGGCGAGTAGCGAGGGACGATAGGGGATCGAGGTCGTGAGGGTGAGTTGCGGCAGCTCGGTATACGTCTTGGGAGGAGGCCTTGGGGCGATGGAAGGGGAGGGAGGACGCTGGGATTCGGGGATGATGTCGCGGTGCGGGAGATGAGGACCACTCGAAGTGGCTCGAGAGCGACGAGACGTCGTCGAATCGTCGCTGAGCTCTGGTCCGCTCGTTCCTCCTCCAGTGTCGAAAACACCTTGAAGAGAGTCGTAGAGCGATTGCTGGGAAGGGAGGGGTGGAATGATGGCTCCTCGGGCTCCTCGCGTCGCACTTCGATCGACGACGATGGAACTTGGGGAAGGAGAGAGGTCGGGCGAAGAAGGTGGGGAGGGTGAAGCTGAGGAATGCCGACGCGAGCGAGGAGGTGGAGCGAGGAACGACCTGCTGCTGACATCCCAGGGGCGTCCTTGCGAGTAGGCGTACGGATTCGTGTCGCTCATGTCCGAAACGTCGGCGACGTACTCCCTGTCCTCGCCGATTCCAAACGAGCCCTTTCGCCTTGAAATTCGCAGAGGACGAGGTGCCGACGACGTCGGTTTGGCACTCGGGCGTCGTTTCGTGAGCACTCGATGACCCTTCGCGACCGTCGTCCTCACTCGCCCGTCGCTGGAATCCGAATCCTTGGTCGCGGTCGACCTCGCTCCACTCTTGGGGAAGAGAGAAGGAGGCTGGTACCCCACCGGCGGAGGAAGCGAGCTCGACGACCTCGTCCTAGCGCTGCACCTCGTCAGCTCCCCTCCCCTTCCTGCGAGCGAAGAACGGGACTCACCCAGTTCCCGCACTACTCCCGCTCAACTCCCCCGCATTAACCTCGTCCACCGGCATCTTCCTCACCCCCCACTCCCCCTCAACCGTCTCCACCCTCCTGAGCTGAACGAGCGGGATCTCCTCCCGCCTAGTCTTGGACTGCGTCGTCACCGTCCCCTCGAGATCCACCTCCCTCCTCTCCCGCTCCGCCCTCCCAAGAAGGAAGAGAGCCGTGATCTTGCGGTACCAGTACACCGCCCCGATCACTCCTAGAAGGAAGAAGATGGGAGGGAGGACGACGGCGGCGATCCAGAGCTTGGACGAGGCCATCCTTTACCTCGAGCAAGATCTCTCGCCGGTGCGGTTCGTTCAGAGCGTTGGGTGGAGCTGGAGAGGCGTTGTCGCGCGAGTCGGGGGCTGGCGCGAGAAGTTTGGGGAGGGATTCGAGGGAGGAGTTTGGAGCAGTCGAGGCCGGCGGCGAGTCCTCGCGGTTGGCGAGTTGGGGAAGCAGCTCCTTCGACGGTGGAAGCCAACCCAGCGAAGTCGACTTGGGGCGAGACCGAGTCAAGGCGGTGGACTCTTGTCCGCGGACTTGGTCCTGCTACAAAGCTGTTCATTGCTTTAGGCGCTCGCTCTACTCCTTCTCCTCCATCTGAGATCCTCTCTCCTCTCCCCTCGTGGCCGCAGCTGCTCGCCTGCCGTGCGGGACGTCGTCGCGTCGTCTCCCTCCTGCGCGTCGAGACGATGGCGGGGCAGTGGATGGGACGAATGTCGAATAGAGGCGATGAAGATTGTGCTGGGGGCGAGGTTTTTGACCAGGAAGGAGAGGAGGGTGTCGAAACGAGGAGGGAGGGTCGTCGAAGGAGGAGTGGTCCTCGCCGGTGTCGTCCCTCATTCGATAATCTCCAACGCTCCCAGCACGACGAGGTTCTCGACGTCCTCCCTCGCCAAATAGTACTGGCTCCCCTTGTTGAGGCTCAGCCGACTCCCGCTGACCGTCTCGACCTCGCCAACGTCGGTCAACACCCTAACGCTCACAAGGAGGTCCTTTGGCGGGTCCGCCTCCGTTCCTCCTCCCAGCAAATCCGTCGCATCCATAAGCTGCGTCCCTCCCTGCCCCTCCTCGCCATACCAGCTCGTCTTGAACGCAAGACAGAGCTCCGAATACCCCTTGGCGAATCCCTCGTCCACAGGAGCCATGTGCTTCCTCGTCTCCGTCTCCATCCCAAACGCCGCCGAGAGGACTCCTCCCTTCTCCCAAAACGCGTCCTTGAGCACCTCGAGGCGCTGCCGGTGATACACCAGCAAGGCGCGCTTGTTTCGCTGCAGCGCGAGAGCGGAGACGGTGAGCTCGGCGATGTCCCCGTCTGACGGCTCGACTTGGGTCGAGAAGATCTCGGAGGCGCGGATGAGCTCCCCGTCGAGAGAGTGGGATTCGCGGATGACGGAGCGGACGGTGGAGGGGTTGTAGGCGAGGAGGGTGCGCGTTTGGAGAGAGCGGTGGGATTCCGTGACGAGGGCGTTGCCGTGGTCTCCGAGCACTGTGGGAAGGGTCGATAAGTTAGAAGAGGGGAGTGTACGAGAGGAACCACGCACTGGTGGAGTTGGAGAGGGTTCAGGAGGACGACGACGCGTCGGGCAGCGACGAGGCGAGGAGCTGTGGGAGAGGATGGCGGGCGAGGAGAAAGGAAAAGCGCCGCAAGTCTCTGTAGTTCTAAAGCAGTCAGCACACTGCTTCCACCACTGCCAAACCGCCGCAGGACACGCGGGAGAGCGCGTCGAGGCAAGGCAAGCCGTAGCCCTCCTGCACGCCTTCCTTCGCCTTCCCTCGCCCTAACCAGCACTCACCTTGCTAAATGCGGTCTACCTGAGCCACCTGAGCTGTGCGTAGAGACGTGGGGCGAAGGTGGACAGCTGAGATGCGAGGAGAATGAAGGTGGGCGAAGCGAGAGTCCGGGAAGGACGAGGTCGGCTTGGAGCTGGCGGTCGAGAGCGCGGCGTGCTGGAGGTGACTAAAGCGATGTCCTGGCTGCTGCTTGGAGTGGATCGCTGGCGTCGGCGGCGCGGGGGGAAAAGGGCAAACAACTCGACGCGCCAACTCGTTCCTCCTTGTCCTCCCTCCCTCACTGCTCCATCTTGACGCCAGGTTCAACTATGGTACGGCGCCAGGAGATAAGCACGGCGAGCACCAGCTGACTCTCCCACTCCAGGACCTAGACGAATGCACTCAGTGCCACACATCAGGTGCGCTCTCCTTCTTCCCCGCCGTCGCTCCTCCTCACGCGTCCGCTCCACAGCAACTGGTCTGGCTGAAGATGGAACGCCCAAGAAGCGCTTCATGGTCTGCCCACTCTGCTTGAGCTCGTTCGGCGTCCGTACGCCTTTCTGCGGCGAGCAAGTCCCAGGTTCCAGCCCCCCCTCCTCGCTCAACAGTTCCTAATCACTGGTCGCAGCGTCTGCTACAAAGCAGCGCGGAAGACCCACAAGAAGCTCATGCATGCTGTGGCGGGCCTTCGATCGGTCTCCCCGCGAGAAGCGAGCTGATCCTCCTTCCGACGCAGGCGACCTTTCCGCTCTTCATCACGCCAGCTGCTCAAGTCAGCATCACCACTCCTCGCCTTCGTGAGCTTCCTTTCCACCTCCCTCGGAACTCGTTCTGATCCCCTCGCAGTCCTCCGTGCTGTGATCCAAGAAGGTCCGCACCTCATCCCCCTCCCTCCTGAATCACCCTAACCCGCGCAGATCTCGACCGAGTCTTTGCCATCAAACGAGAGCGATCCGTCAGCCGCTTCCAGGTCCGCCCCCGCCTCCTCGTCCTCGCACTCGCTGACCTTCGTCACAGCTGTACGGAACCCCGACCCGCTTGTCAGACATCCAGGATATGCATGAAGGCTACGTCCTCAACAACATTCCTGCGATCGTCTCTACTGGATCGAGATTGCTGTACGCTCGTACGCGATACGTCTTTGCTATCACGCCGAGGAGGAACGATGCGGGGGAGCTTCTGCTTCGCGCGAAGGAGGCGAGCGAGGATGTCACGCCGCTCGATGAGGAAGGGTATATTGGGAATATCGGTGAGTCCTCTCTTTGGATTGCGAGAGTTTGGGACTGAAAACCGCGTTTGCAGCCATCGAGTTGGACGGGAGCGACAAGCAGTTCCAGGCTCGCTCGAAGAAGGTGTTCAAGCATCCTTCTGCGGCGGCGCTGAAGGGCAGCAGCGGAACCTTGTGTGCGTTTTCTCTTCCTGCCTCTCTCGCTGCTCTGCTAACGCGCTCGCAACAGTCTACGAGATCCACCCGAGGTCTGCCCACCTTCGCAAGCTCCCCTCGAACCCCTGCTGATCCCCTTCTTCGCAGCTACTGGAACCAAGGCGTCATGACCGAGACCATCGTCCACGTCTTGCGCTACGCTTTCGACGTCCTCCGCCTCGGCAGCATCATCGTCGACCCCATCGTCGGGAACGAGGCGTCGTTGCGGCTTGCGAAGACGGTCGGAGGACAGTTTGTCACGACGCAGAAGAACGCCTACTTGCGGACTATTCAGCAGGACATCTACAAGATTCCACGAGGGGCGTGGTACGAGGCGGAGAAAGGGAGGGAGGGAGGGACGAAGGAGGAGCCGAAGGAGGACAAGGACGCGAAGAACTGTCGCTGGTGCGTTCCTTTCTTCTTTTTTGGCTGCTTTGGAGCTGATGGACGGGTACGCAGGTGCATGAGGGCCGACTCGAACGCGCTCATCCAGTGTACGCGATGCGATTGGGCTTGGTACTGCACCGTCGAGTGCCGGAACGCCGACGCGATCTACTCTCGAGGCCACACGCAGGAATGCTCGCTGAAGTAGTAATTTATCTTTGGCATTGCTTTCAGTTGGCCGTTCTTCGAAAACGAGGAGAGGGAGAGGGAGGAGGAGCACCAGGCACCTCCTCTAGTCGATCGAGCGCCATGACCCCGCGGAGGTTGCAAATTCGTCTCTCCCTTCGCTCTTTCCCTCCTACCAGACCCTGTTTCCTCTTCCACTTGCCGCTCGCTTGCTCGCGCTGCTCCTCCGCTCCGCCACAGCTCCATCGCACCTCCAACTCTCGTCGACTCGCCGAACGAATGGAAGACGCTGCTGGCTCAAGAGTTGGGCACGCGCCTGCTCGATTCGTGTCAAGAAGGGAGGGCGAAGGCGTTGGCAGCTTGGACTTGCTGCACTGCTCTGAAGGCTCCCCGCTCGGGGGAAGGATCGCCGTCGGCGGGCAGGAGGAGATGCGAGATTTTTCGCGTTTTTTTGCTTCTGGCCCAGCTGAGGACCATTCACCTGCTCACTCTCCTGGAGCTTCCTGCGAGCATGCTAACGCGCAACAGAAGTAGAAGGACAAAGGGAAACCGGCGCGTCCTCGGCGCGTCGAGGTCTGTCGATCGCAAAGTAAACTTCGCAAGCACCCTCGTTCCCAACGGCTCGATTGGCCTCGAGACCTTCACCTCTTCCTCTTCTGGGTGTTTTGCTGCGAAGCGCACCTTGGCGCGTCCTCTTTCTTCCCTCCCCTCTCTCGACGCTGCCCTCGGTTCCCCCTCGACTCCTGCCCTCATCACCTGTCGCTTTCTGTACTCTCTCTTTGCCCGACAGCTCGACAGCGCCCTTCGTCACACTCGCCTTGTTTTGTTCCTCTTTTTCTCAAACCTTGTATCCAGTCAACGAGGTGAGCAAGTTCTTCTCCAGGCGTCCCAGTTCCTCGCTGACGCGCCTCCTCCTCCGCAGACACTCCCCCATCGCGCTCCACCCCCTCCCTCGTCACTCTCCTACGATGCTCGTCGCAGACAAGTCTTTCACCGACGTTCGGTCCATCACTCCTACCCCCAGCGACCCCTACGGCCTTCGCTCCTACGCGTCTTCGCAGGCCTCCGCAAGTTCGCCCGCCCTGAGTCGTCTCGCCGAATCGTCGGAACTGGGGATCGCGGAGGTGGAGAACAACGACGCGTCGGTGGTTGGTGTAAGGCAGGAGGGAGTTTCGGCGCGTAGCAGGAAGGATTCGGGAGGGACGAGGGTACTCTCAAAGCTCTTCTCGTCCTGGGGACGCTCGTCGGACAAGAAGAGCGCGTCGACGTCGGCCATCACTCGCCAAGAACCCTCTTCGTTCGTCGCATCGCCCTCTCCCCCAACGACCTCCCAATCCCTCCCCCTCGGCTTCCCCGTCCCTCCCCCTCTCGCCCGCCCCGCCGACGCCCAGCCCTACCCTCCCCCTCCTCGCGCCCCCTTCCACTACGTCCCTCCTCCCCAATCGCGTCCCCAACCCCACGCGTCCGCCTGCATCGCCCCTCACATCGCTCCCCGCGTTATCAAGACCAGTCAATCCAACTCGACCATGTCGACCTCGTCTTCCTCCTTCGCGTCGACGTCGGCCTTTACGGACGAGTGGGATTCGAGCTCGGAGGCCACCAGCCTGTCGATGACCTCGTCGCCCGATAGCTCGCCCCGCCGTCACGGACGGAAGAGCAGCAAGTCGAGCAATGGACCTCAGCGCATGTGGCGCGTCAAGGGGCTTACGGAGCCGCAAATCGAGGAGAAGGACGAGACGGAGTTCGTCACGCGCTCGAGGAACTCGACCCCCATCCCCTCCTCCTTCGTCGAAGCCATGTTTGCCGAACCTGCCACACCTCCTCGCCTCAAGCGCCTCTCCGCCTCGTCGACCAAACCCTCTCCCGCCTCCCCTCCCTTCAACTTGGCGCACGAGAAGGCAGCGAGGGCGCGTACTAGGAGCGTGCAGGATTCGCCCAACTCGCCTGGATCGTGCGGGGATGCCGACGACGAGGACTCGCCGCGCGCGCGGAGGAAGGAGAGCGAGGGAGAGCTCCTTGGTCCTGCGGACGTCGCGTTCAGCGCTCGGATGCGCATTCCGTCGATTCGCTTCGAGGGGATCTCGATGGACGAAGTCTTTGCCGAGGTGGAGAAGAAGATGAAGGACGAGGTGGCGAGCGGGACTGGGTCGGTGGAGAAGAAGGCGAAGCGCAGGACGCGCGTCTTCAGTATGTACCGCCCGATGAGCAGCTTCGCCGAGGGCGTCGCTACGGGATCCTCCTCGTCCCTCTCCTCCACCACCTCGAGCCACGACGCCCTCTCGACCTACTCCTCGAGCACCTCGATCGCTTCCACCTCCAGCCAACCCCTCGACGCCCCTCGCCCTCGTCCTCCCAACCCCCGTCGTTCCTCGGTTCGCCCCAGCCCCCTCAACGTCGCCGCAGCCAACTCGATCATGGTTCGCGAGCCTCGTCCCTCCTCCGTCACTCCCACCGCCGCCACAGCAGCCGCAGCGCGAGCAGCGAACTCGTGGACCCCTCCCCTCGCCGGCGCCTTCTCCCCCACCCGACCCACTCGCGACATCTTCTCCCCCGGCCTCGACGCGTCCTTCTCCTTGATCCCTTCTCCCGGGCTTGGAGAGGCGTTCGTCCAGTCCCCAGCGACCAGCAGCGCGTCGAGCATGCGCGGAGTCGACCTCCCCGAGGTCTGCATCTTCCCACCGTCGCCAACTCGCCGGGGTAGCGAGGACACGATCTCTGGTTCGCAGAGGCAGACAACAACGAGGGTCGTCGTCCTCGAGCCGAAGCGAACGGTCAAGACGTCGAGCCGCGCCTCGACCGTTGCTCGCAAGTTTGTCGAGCGACGCACGTACGTCCCCGAGCAGGAATCAGCGACGCCCCCCCTCTCCCCCGCCTTCTCCTCCCTCTCGAGCGGCGCCAACTCCCCCGTCTTCCTCGACGCTCTCCCCTCTCCCACCTTTGACCGGAGCAGCGATTCGGACGTCTCTGAAGCCGAGGACGCCCTCTCCACTCTCCTCGCCAAGCTCAACGCACCTCGCACTCCTCCCACCTCCTCCCTCCCTCGCGTACCCGTCCCCTCCCCCGTCTACGAGTCGGACGATTCGGCCACGCGGTTCGGGGACGCTCCTCTCCTCATCTCCATCCCTCGCCCTCTCCACCCCCTCGTCATCCCCACCATCACTTGCTCCGAAGGGCCTTGGGAGGACTCGATGGAGGAGGGCCAGACGCCCAGGGGGACCACGCCGACGTTTGTGTTGACGCCGAGTTCGTCGACGGATTCGACGACGTCGTTGGTCACGCTGGCGGGGACGGATTCCGAGACGGAGAGCGAGGTGGCGGTCGTTATGATGGGGGAGCGGATTAGCTGTGGCTACGATATTGGAGTGGCGATGTAGACGTGCTCTTTATAGTGTAATATTGGGTGTTCTTGTTCATGGGTGCGAAGAGAGTACGGCGAAAATGAAGAGTTCTTACAGAAACAGTAAACAAGGTCGGTGCGTGTGTGCTCTACATCCCCTTCGTCTCGATCCGCTCTCCAGACGTTCCAAACAGCTTGTCCCAGAAGCGAGACTGCTTCCCACTGCGAAAGAAAGAGGATCAGCCTCGTCCTCGACTCGCGAGAGCGAGGGAGACGTACTAGTTGAGCCCGCTCTTGCCGAACCGGTGATGCAGCTCGTGATCCTCGACGCACAGCTCCATATCGAACGGCTTGAGCACGAACAGGATAGGGTGAGCCCAGTTGGCACGAATGCCCGAGTGTCCGAGCATCTCGACGTACTAAGAGACGAGCGAAGGGAATCAGCGAAAAGTTCGGCAGCGAGGGAGCGGAAGGGCGTACGATGGTGTAGCAGAGCGTGAGGTAGAGCTCTGAGAAGCTCATGGGAACGAGGAGGGTGGCGGCGAGAGGTACGAGAGCGATCTCGATGCATTCCTGGTAGTCACCGGCGAGGATCGCAAGGATGCTGCGAAGGGAGGTCAAAAACGGGTTTCCTGGATGCAAAGCTCGAGAACGTACGCAGAGGGATGCTTGGTAGCGTGGTGCGCTTTGTGAATGAACCACAGAGCGTCGACTTCGTGACTGGCGCGATGGTAGCAGTACTGGCAAGAACGGTCAGCGAGCGTCGTCGACGTCGAAGCGCGCGACTCACGAAGAAGTAGTCGAGAGTGAGCTGCCACGCAGCCAGCCGTAGAGGGTAGGTCCAGCTGAAGCCAGCGAGGGGGTTGGCGGCCGAATCGTAGTGGAGGTAGAAGGCTGCGCCGGTGCGGAGGAGCATGTAGAGCGTGATCCCCTTTGCCAGACTGTTGACAGAGGCGTCCGGCGTGCGATCTCGACCAATGTTCTTCTCGTCGAACGTTCCATAGTTGACGCAGTACCCTGCAAGATCAGTGTCAGTGAGAGAGAGCGAAGGAAGCGAGTTGGCGACGAACGGTTTAGGCGGGACAGCACTTGGAGCGCGAATCCCATAAAGGCAAAGAGGTAGATGGGGTACGCCATCGCCAACGGCCACTTGAAGTCTGCGAAAACAGGATCAGCGACGTCTCGCCCGGACAACGAAAAGGCGACTCACTCGGGAACGCCCAGTAGCTCAGTCCCTGAAGTACGAGCGGCAACATCCCCCTCGTCAAGATGAACAGGTTCTCCCTGAACACACTCTGCGTCGGCACGGGTCCTCGATCCAGGTCCTCGTCCTTGAGCTCATGCATCGACTCCGGGCAAGTCGCCAGATTGCAGATCCGCTCCGCCGTCGTCATCTCCGAGAACGGCTTGAGGTAGAACGTCGAAGGCGGTCGCCAGTCCTTGGCCTGACGAGTAGCCTTCTTGGGTGTAACGCCAGTGGCGTACTTTATGGGAGAGTCCGACGAGGAAGTCGAGGCGTCGGAGAGCGTGGGCGACGGTTCCCGGAGAACGGAAGGGGTTGAGCTGAGGGCGGACCGTAGGAGAGCTGGCATGTTGGTTTCTCTGATGTGTTGGGGTCGGACTTGCTTGAAGGCAACCTGCGTTCCCTCGAAGAAGATCTTGAGTAGGGTTGAGTAGGGCGTCTCCGAAAAGGCAATCGACGAAGTCGCCGAGATCCCCGCTCTCCAGCTCCCCGCTTCAATCTCGCTCACGCTCAAAAGCCAACCTGCACTGACACGGCGCACACGCGTTCGAGGCCACTGGAAGCAACGTACGCACTGTGAAAAAGTTCGAATTCCAACAATCAAGCCGCACCAGGCAGCTCCGCAAGCACCATCCCTCGTTCCGGGTACCTGCTCCACAGCCATCAGCTCTCCCGTTCCCAACCCTTGCGCGGCGACTCACCTCTCCCCAAAAGCCCTAACCACACTCTCCTCAAAGACCCTCTCCCTGCCCCCCGCAAACTGGTTCCCAATCGTCATCCACCCGCTCCTCAAATTGTGCGTCCTCCCAAACAGTTCGCACTTGCGCGCGTTCGGACGATGGACGAGGAGGCGCTCGATCGTCGCGTAGAGCTCGTCGGGCTTTCGGGAGGTTTCGCGGACTTCGGAGAGGATCACTTGGGTGTCGAAGGAGGGGTAGGGGAGGGGAGAGCGGGCGGGGGAGGTGCGGCGGATGGCGACGAGGCAGTGCTGTAGAGTGGTGGGTTAGTATGGCGTACGGAATTCGCAGATGCAAGAAGGAGCGCGGGAAAATGGAAGGCAGAGCGAGCGGACGTACCTCCTTGGAGTGATTCAACCAGTGTCCCGTCCTCCCAGTCCGAATGAGGCCCTGCAGCTGGTTCGTTTTGACCCAAACGAGCTCGTCAATCCTCTCGTACCTGTTCCCAAGCCGTCAGTCGCGTCTCACACGTGTGCGAGCTCGAAAGAACGCACCCCCAAGCCGCAAGGCACTCCCTTCCGAGCTCCATCGCGCGCCCCGTCACCCACAAGAAGAGCAGTCCTCCCTCATCCTGCATCGATCCAACGGGCATTCGCATCATCTCGTCGTCCGTGAGGGTACCGTACGGGAGCTGCGAGGGTTGGTTCAGCGACCTCAGCTCGCGCGAACAAGAGAGCACCGGGCCCACCTCTTGGTGAATGGCCCAGGGAGGATCCGCGATGATGACTCCAAACTTTCCGAGCACGCTCAGGTCCGTAGAGCGCAAGTCGAGGTCGATCCACTGTGGCGGCAGGACCTCGGAGCTCTGCCAGCTCGCATCAGCTCCCCCCCTCGCTCGCACAGCTCCAAAAACGCACCTCGAGCTGCTCCTTGACCGCGTTCGCTCCTTCCCCCTTCCCTGGATCCTCGAGCGCCCAGTGGACGTAGCGGCAGGCGCAGGACCGGCAAGTCGTGAGGTACGAGCAATCACCAAGATTCTCGAGCGTATGCGGGCGCAGCGCCTTGACAAAGTGGACCTTGGGGCAGGTTGCGTTCGGACAGAGGGTGCGAGTCGAATGCTGGCAGATGGGGATGAAGGGACGCGAAGGCGGAGAGGAGGTGCGTTGGCGTTTCGGTGGTGGTGGAGGCTCTCTGCGCGTCGAGGCGTCAGCTGTGCTGGGGTGGAACCAGGGAGAGGACGGACTCGGAGTAGTCGAGCTCGTCTTCCATCGCTGCTGCTGAACGAGTGGCGGCGCGGCGACGTGGTCTTGACCCGAAAGGCGCGCTGTGCTCCGAGTCTGGCGAGGAGTGCTGAGGGGGAGGGGGGAGTCGAGGGCGAGGGTGGAGAGGGCTGAGCGGGGGACCCTCGGGCGAGCTTGGTGGCTGGCTGGTGATCCAAGAGGAGGTGGTAGAACCCTAAGGCGAGTGGGATAGTTCGGAGAAGCGAGCAAGGTGACGGCAGGAGGGAAAGCGTGGTTGGCTGCGAAGACGCAAATTGATGGCTGAGAGCTCTCTCAATCCTGGCTCGCTATGCTTGAGATCCTCTGCTGTTTACTGATCTTCAGTCGTGGTTGCGAAGGCACGTGTGAGCACGGCGCCGCCAGGAACGGACAGGGGACGCCTTGCCCTCGCTCCTCGCTCCTCCTCCTCCATCCCTCCCTCCCCGACTCCTCTCTTGTCTCCCCTCGAAAACGGCGACGAAGAAATGCGCAAGAGTATGCATGCCAAAATGCAAATACGAAACGAGGAAACAATGCGAACAAACCGACCCCCGAACCCTCCGCTCAAACGGGCACCTGCAGCCCCTCGACCCTCCTGACGCTCGTCCTAACAAACAGCGTCGAAAACAAATGCTGATCCCCCACCGCATCATACAGCGGCAGATGCCTATACCCTACCCAACACGAATCAGCTCGCGTCCTCCTCGCTCCGAAACCGCAGACTCACCTCCCAACAGCCCTCCGACGCTCGTCGTGTAGGCTCCGACGAAAGCTCCCTTGCCTTCCTCGGTAGCGGCTTTCAGGTTCCCTCGCGCGTTGAGCACTTCTAGGCGGAGGAAAACGAGGTCGAGCATGTCGAGCGAAGGGTGCGAGACGAAAGGGAGGGAGAAGGTCGAGGAGAAGATGGGGTTGAAGGCGTTTGCGCTGAACAAGGGGAGTTTTAGTTAGTCTGTGGAAAGGGGGGAAGGGGGAGGGACGAACGAGACGACTTTGGTGCGACGCTTGAGGGAGAGAGGGAGGCCTGGGACGAAGAGAGAGATTTCGATAAAGGGATCCATGGGCGCGCGATCGACGTCGTTCGGTCCCGCAAGAGCATCGCGAGATCGAGGAAGCTGTTGCGCCGAGATGACCTGCCAAAACGAAGGGATCAGCAGCTATTCTCGAGAGCAAGGAGGAGAAGGACGCACCTCGAGCTCGAGAACGTAGTTGGTCTTCTTGACGAGCGACGCCTTGTCCTTCTCCGGTCCCTTGCGACGCAGCAACTCGGGCTTGATAACGTATCCCGACCTCCCCGCCCGCGCAAACATCGCCGCATTGAGCTGCATCCCCGTATCTGCTCCCAAGGGATCAGCTAACGCGCTCCTCCGAAGGCCAAAAGGTCCGTTACGCACCAAACGTCTGCCAATTAATCGCAGCCATCTGTACCCCAACAGCCCAGACATGATGCGGGCAGTAGTTGGTACTAGCGACCCTAAATCCCTTGGGGTACACCCTCGTGAGATGGGCGCGATTGTGGCTGACGAAATCATGTCGAACGCCATCGTCGTTGATCATCTTCTCGCATCGGTTCTCCCCGAACGAGAGGACGTGAGTGGGGGCGTACGTCTCCTTCTTGTTGAAGCCTCGAGCTTTGACGCCGACGGTGTAGATGATGAGAGAGGCGAGGGCCAGGGACATGGGGAGCTTGGGGACGGAGGACGAGGAGGTACGGCGCGTATAGCTGGGGGCGATCGTTGAAGAGGAAGTCGAGGAGATGGAGGGACGGCAATCGGTGAAGCTCCCTCGAACAGCCTTGAGGACTGCGATGCCTTCAGTAACGTTCTGCGATCAGTGGAGGAGCAGAGTACGCACCTCGCTTAAAGTCCGAATCCGAACTGGCCGACGATTCTGTCGAAGAAGTCTCCACCTCGACCGGTCCAATAACCTCCGTCCCCGCCGTATTCGTGAGGAACAAGTTCTTGGCCTAGGACACCATCAGCTCTCTCCCTCCCCCGCACTCGATCCCACGTACCTTGAGCAAGACCTTCCCCCTCAATTCCCACGGACTCGGCAACTTGTCTACCTCTCCAACCCCTCCATCCAACCTACAAACGACCAACCGTTCCCCCATCGTCTCCCTCAAGATGTCGACCAATTTCTCCTGCTGCGCGAGGTCGCAATGGATTTCGATACTGAGAATGACGGGGAACAAGGAGGCGAGAAAGGCGTATTGGGCGATAGCGGTGAGGGCGTCGCGCGCTGAGATGGAGGAGGTGAGGGTGCGGCCGTGGGTGATGATGGGGAACCCTTCGTCACCGGACCAGACGTCCACTGTCACGAGAGGGATCAGTATGGATGGGAAAGAGGAAGGGAGGACGCACGTTCGACGCAGCGGCAGCCTTGTTGGAGAGCGCGGATGTAGCCTTCGATCGTGCTGTCGCCTTGGAGTTGGTTCCCGACGAGGTAAGTCTGGGGGTCACTGATGAGTTGAGAGCTCGAAAGGAGGGAGAAAAACGCACGTTATGGCTTGAGCTGATGTAGTACTCGGAGAGCGGGCGAGTCATGTCCTGCTGCGTGTCGTCCTTGATGGCGGGGTTGTCGGAGGAGAGGAGGAATGCACTGAAGCCTTCGAGCGTGACGAGGTGCGTCGCTGCGTCGGCGTACTTGGAGTGCAGGTTCGCGATCGCAGGAGGCGCGAGAGAAGTCTGCGTCGTTGATCAGTACTGGAGAGCAGTGGGAAGGAGGAGGGGTGCGACGGACCTTTTGCGTCTCGAGGAGAAACTTGGACCAGGTGTACAGCGTGAATCCTGAACCCTCCTTGCCGACGAGAATCTTGAAGATCTTCTCCATCTCCTCGCGCTTCTTGAGCAACTTGACGAAATTCTGGAACGCCGCAAAGTCGAGCGAGTCTTTCGGCGCCGCCGATTTCTGCGGGAGTTGGACATCAGTAACGCCTCCTGAAAGGTCTGCGAGCGAGCTCACCTTGAACGCTGCACCAACTTCTTCTCGCCCCATTCCCATCCCCAGCCTCGCACAAAGCCGGTGGACCTCCTCCTCCATGACGACCTTTTCCTCCCCAATCGCTCCCGCATCCTCTGCCTCTCCAAGTCCAGGCACCCCGTTCCTCCCCTCCCTAAACCTCTCCAGTACAGTCTTCCACAATCCCAATTCCTCCTCGGTCGGCGCGATAAAGTGAACGAGCTTGTAGCTGGGCGTCGTCGTGCTGCTGAGGATTGACGAGATCTGGGAGAGAGGGGAGGCCAAGCTCGCAGGGATGAGGTAGATGAGTGTGAGCCAGCGAGGTTCGAGGAGCGGGGAGAGATGTAGGGAGGTGCGATAGGGCGAGCCAGAGGTTCCAAAGCGAAGGTCGCGGAGAGCTGAGATGGCGACCGAGGCTTCTCGCTTCGTGCCTGCGTTCGAGACGTTAGCTAGCTGTGACCCTGGTACACCAAACGAGGCAGACTCACTTCCTCCCCTCCCACTCTTCTCCCAGCAGATCCGAACATCGTCGCCGCTGTTCATCCCCAATCCTCTCCCCATCAGCTCCACCTCTCCACCCGATCCACCCGCCCCAACCTCGAGCCACATCCTGCGCGTCTTGACCCTCTGAGCGCTCTTGGCCGAGACCTTGAGCATCTCCATCCCGGGATGAAGGAGTGCCGGGGGAATGACGAAACGCTTTCGTGGGGACTGAGGAGGCGGTGGACTGGGAAGGGGCGGGGAGGTGGGAGGAGGCGGGAGGATGGGCGTTGAGCTCGTGGCTATGGTTTGAGGTGCGCTACTGGGGACGGCCAGAGGTGGTGAGGCGACGACTGGAGCTCCAGGTCCGAGAGCAGTTGCACCGCTTGGAGGGTTGGGATCCGCTTGTTGAAGCGACATTGGAGCCCAGTCGTCGTTGGGGCATGCACGGCGTGGTCTTGCGTCGCGGTAGAAAGCTCAGGGCGAGGAATGGGAAGAGGACAAGGACGAACGAACGCTCCTTGAACTGATCCCGGACGCCTCTTGGCTCTGTATACACCGCTCCCCCACTCAAGCACAGCTTTTGAACGACCGGAACGAGCTCTAGAATGGCCAAACTGAGCCCAGACGGAAGGCGGTACGTCCTCGTCCCTCGCAGAGCCATCCAGCCCAGCTCACTCACCTCCACAGTCTCCGCGCCATCATCCTCTCGACTCCCTTCCTCGTCGCCTCTTCTATCCTCATGTACAAGCGCCTAGTCCTCGGCGAAGAGCAGCGCAAACTTCCCCGGCAGCCGCTACCTCGCCATCCCGCCGACACTGCGACTCCCGACGAAAAGGTGGTCTGAGAGGGAACCAGGTGCGTTCGCGCTGCTGCCGCTGCTGCTGGAGGGTGGGAAGCTAACCGGGATTGCAGGAGTGTACCGCATTGGCCACTCTCTTGGACGGGAAGGTCGACACTCGCTGGGTGGATCTCGCCAGAGCCCTGCGTTGGCGTGCGCGGAGAGGAAGGAGAGGAAGGACGGGAGGAGCCAGCGGGATGATGAGCTACGAGCAGCCGTCCAGGGAGGACTACGGTGCAATCCGATCCTGCTCGCTCGCCTGCCACAAGCTCGATACTCGACGGCGACCTCCTTCCTTTGCACTTTCGACATCGCAGGACTTTTGCCCGAGCGAGACTCCGGTTCCAGGGCTGTCACCTCATTTTGCGAGGAGGCACGGTCTCAGCTGGTGTGGCTTTCGATGAGGACTGCTCGCGGAGTGAGCAAGACGATCGCGGGGCCTCTTAGTTCGCCCGCCTCTCTCTCGGCGCTGCCCAGCTCCCTCTGCTCCCCAGACTTCCTCAGCCCGTCCGGATTAGGATCTCAGCATTCCGGAATCCCCTTCTACCGAAGGAGCTCTATCAAACTCGCCAAGACGCACCTCGCGATTCGGTTCTTTCGGCGTCGCCCAGCTTGACTTCCCTAGGCATCGACGCCTTTATCCCTTCCACCCCCTCCGCCCCGGCCACGTTCACGAGTGCTCTCAAACTACGTTCGCCAGACTCGTCATGCTATGCCTGCTTGGCTACAGTTCCTTCCCCCTCCACATTCCGCCTCATCTTCTTCCTTCTCCCATCTCCCCCTCCGAGCCACCACGCTCTCCTACCTCGCCCTCTTCGGCTGCTCGACCCCAGTCGTCAGCAAAGTCACGACCCGACAATCTCCCATCCCCGCTTGCACGACCTTCTGCCAGGACACCCTCGACGGCCATGATCGCTCCCGACTTCCCGACCGAGCTACTCTGCGGCAGCCCCGACTTTACCACTCAATTCTTTGCTTGCTTGAGTGAGAACCGCGTTGAGTTACTTTTCTGGATCGCCACAAGGGGGAGAACGTACTTGCTGACCCCCTCCCTGTAGACTCCCGAGGAACTGGAACCGGCGCAAGCTCTCCGCGATCAAGAGTGCGCCTTCGCCCTCAGCGACGTCGCAGGACTGATCCGAAGCGCTTCGAGCCTGTGAGTCTCTCTCGCTGCTACAGCGCGCCGCAGCTCATCCAATCTCGACAGGTCCGCAACCGCCACCGCCACTGCGGAGATAGTCAGAGCTTCGGAATTGAGCGTCTCGGCAGCTGCTAGGTACCTCCACCCCCGTCGTAGCTTGGTTCGTCCGCTCACCACGCTTCCTGGGATAGGCTCACGAGCGAAGGAGGTCTCCTCGGTCTCGCCAGCAGTGCCTCTTCTGCGCGTACTTCTCTCGCTCCCATGCCTGTGAGTGGCGCGCTTTTCCATCTCCCGCAAGGAACTCAAACTGATTCTTGCGGAGCATTCTATTGGCCCGGATGGCGAGACGATTGTGAGCGTCGGAAGCGGCTGCTTGAACGCGTGCAGAGGCTTGATCAGCTCAGAGTTCAATCTCGGCTTCGACGAACGAGCGGGACTCTGCGCTGCGGCCGCCGTTGAACGAGTCAACGCTTGCATCGACGTCGAATGCGTGAGTACGGTCCACTAACGCTTGTGTCGACACGATCTGACGCCCACCACCAGCCTTCCGAGGACGTCGTTCCTGCCAAAACCCTCTTCTCTCGAGAGTGCGACGACGCCGCTTTCTTCGCCACCACTTCTCCCGGCGCGCAAGTTCCCGCTCCTTTTCGCCCGACCTTGAACGGGCCACGCTAATCGCTCTTGCGAAAAACCAAACAGGATCAGACCTTCCGCCACTCTCGACACCGCCACAGGATCGGCTGGACTTCCCCAAGAGGTAAGTTCTTCTCCGAGCACGCCGGAGAGGGAGGAAGCTGATTCGAGTGCGACAGACGTTGGTGACCGGGGGAGCAGCGAGTTTCGCGCCTGTTGGAGTCGCTGGATTCGTTGGGATTGCGATGGCGGCGATGGTGCTTTGAGACGAGAAGGAGTGCTTCATGGACGCTTGATACGATCGCGCAATCAACCCTGTTCAGTGTGCGAGTAGGTCGTTCGTTGCGAGAGCTGAGCTAAAAGTGAGAATCTCGCAAAGACAGCGAGGTGGTTCACCAAGGCTGGATCGTTCGTAAGGCTGCGACGCAGGACGTGAACCTTTCTTGTTCGAGCGTGAGTGGGAGATGCTGCCTGCGAAGTTGGAGCTGAGATCGTTCTTGCGAAGGGAGCAGCTCCTCGACGCCGGAGGCTCTCACCTCTCTCGCCTCTCGACCCTCCACCTTCCTTCGCTACTGCTAACAAGAAATCGCGTTGCACCATCCTCCCCCACATCCGCTATAAACAAATGCCAAAGGTGTAAAAGAGACAGCACTACTTTCAAAAAATATCGAGGTATGGTGGTGGTACAACCAAGGGGGGTGGGTTATCGGGGGTTGGGTGTGCTTGCGGCGTTTACGAATGCGAGAGGAGGGTAGTGCGGAGAGGATCACATGCCTTCCTCTGCGTGGTCGTCGACGGGGTTTTGGAGGCGTTGCGGGGGGGTGGCGGGAGGGGCGGGAGGAGAGGAGGGAGGGCGGGGAGAGGGGAGCAACGAGTGGAGGGTGGAAGCCTCGTTGCGAGGAGGGGGAAGATCGCCTAGTACTCGAATCCACCTCGGAGGATCCTCTCGCCGTTCGGGCTGATGTTCCTCTTCGGCTTGGGTCCTCCCATGCTCGCACGTCGACTCCTATCGCCCGGGACTTCGAGCGTCGAGATCTTCTCGCCTCCAAGTACGGGGACGGGGAGCGAGGGGGCCTTGGCGAGAGGAGTCGGGGGAGGAGTCTCGGGGGTTCGTCCGAACGAAGGCGGGGAGGGAGGCTTGTTCTGCGTCGACGGGGTCAGCTCCTTGCCCAGAGGAGAACGGAGAGAACGTACCTTGGTCCCAAACCCGATACTCATCCTCCTAAAGAGTCCGAACCCCTCTGTCCCCTTGCCACCGCTCGGAGCGCTCCCCAACGCCGCTCCCGCACTGCTGACCCTCCCAAGCGGCGCCATCATCCCATAGCTCGCCGATTGTCCGACCCCGATACTCGCCCGACGACTGTGCGATCCGCCAAACGAGGACGACGACGAAGGCGGCGAGGGAGGAAGGGCGCCACCGCTAGAAGACTGCGGCCAGCCCCACCGCGCGCCGTTCGCAAAGAGGGTCGAGGGTGAGGTGGAGAGTGCCGAGTACTCGTCTTGCTCGAATAAGGTCTCGCTGGCTTTGGTGGACGAGGGTCGGCCGGGCTTCATGCCGCCTAGGGCGAGGGGGACGGGGGAGGAGCCTGGAGTGGGTAAGTCGGAGGACGCGTTGCTCGATCCGTCGGTGAGGGAGGTAGGGCGGGACTGGGTGGCGCCGTTGAAGGAGGCCGAACGGGCGTGCTGGTAGGCTCGGGTGAGGGAGTCGGGGGGGAGTGTGCCCGGGGAGAGGGAGAGGGCTGAGAAGGCGAGAGAAGGAGGGGAGAGCGACGTCGATGGGATCGGGTTCGAGAGCGAGTGGGAACGGGAGCGAGTTGGGGCTGCGATGGGTGGCGAAGACGAGGACGACGAGGACGACGAGGACATGCTCGATGAGTCGGTTCGAAGTCGGTGCAACGTGGGCCTGGCGGCGTCTGGGGAAGCGGGGTTCTTGTGAGACCTTGGGGGAGGATAAACGGCGTCCTCCTGCTGGGTGTCTTGACTGTCGGCGCTGAGTGAGCGCTGGGGTGTGGTTGCCTGGTGCCGGAGTCGAGTAGTGGCGAGGGGAGAGAGACGAAGACGAACACCGAAACTTGGGCCGCTAGCGTTTTCGCGGGGTTCCTATCGATGGCCGAGTTTCGGCAGCTGATACAGCGTTCTCGAGTAATAGACTGGCGGTAGTCGACGAGGATAGAGTACAGTCAAGCTCTATCTGGTCTACTCGCAACGACAACCTCGTCCTCGCTACTCTCCTCCTCCCCCTCCTCCGATTCCTCCTCCCCCGACTCCTCCTCGCTCGACTCGTCCTCCTCCTCCTCCTCCTCCTCCTCCTCCTCCTCCTCACTCGCATAAAAGTCCTCCAAATCAACAAACCCTCCCTTCCTCCCCGTCCCCCCAAAGCTACTACTCTCGACCTCCTCCTGCCCGCTCGCAAAGTGGGTCGGAACCAGCACGACGGGGCTCGCTCTCCCACTCCCACTGCCTCGAGAATCCGAGCCGAACCCTCGTAAAGGGGTAGGAGAGCGGGAGGGAGAGGAGGAAAAGGAGGAGGGGGATTTGAGAGAGTCGATCGTGAGGACGTCGCGGATTGTGGAGGGGGGTGCGGTGGAGGGGAACGCGGGGAGAGGGAGTGAGAAGGCGAGTCGCTTGGAGGGGAGGGCGAGGCTGAAGGAGCCCAATTCGGCCGAAGGGCGTTCTGCGAAACAAAGGGTGAGCAAGGGCGAGAGAACGACCGAGCAAGAGAAACGTACCGGTACCCAGCGAATCACCACCCTCCTTCCCATCAAACAGCACCGCGCGCACCTGCTCCCCCGTCATCGTCCTCTCCTCAACCTCTCCCCCACCCTGCTCCTCCAACTCCACTCCCTTGACGAAATCCTCCTCACTCAATCCCAACCGCGCCTCCTCCCGCACGACGCCAACTCCAGCGCTCGATAGGAGGCCCTTGAGGAACCGCGACCGATCTCGGACTTCGTACGTTACGTCGTAGCGTGCGAGAGTCGTGAGGTAGGTGAAGAGGAGGGCGAGAGTTCGGAGGTGAGGAGTGAGAGGAGCGAGGTGGGAGAGGACGAGGAGCTTGGCGGAGAGGGTGAGGAGTTGGAGTTTCGCTGCGTCCGACTGCGAGGCGCAAAGAACCACATCAGCTTCAGTCTTCACGGCGAGCTAATCAGGAGCAAAACGCACCTCTTCTGCGAACCCCTTTGCGCCAGAACGCACGGCGTCAGGCCCGACCGACTCGAGCAACCCCTCGGCCGCAAACTGCCCAACGAGCCAATAGACATTCGCGCGCGCCATGGGAGCCTTGATCTTCCCTCCCTCAAGCAGAACGACCAGTCTGCCAATGATGCCAGTCCGAGAGGCCGTCGCAGGGAATTGCCGAGAGCGAAGGAGGGAGCGAAGGACGAGGACGGCTTGGGCGATGGTGACGTCTGCGTAGTTGGGTCAGCGAGGGAAAGGGTGGAAGGAAGGCGGGGAGAACGAACCGTTCTTGGACTGCGTGAGCTTGATGAGGGTTTGGAGGCACTCTGGTGCAACGGCAGGAACGCGCTGAGCGCAGATCCCAATCGCGGCGATGGCGTCCGAGGAGAACGAGTCTTCGACGTCCTTGACGTAGATCTGCTCAGTCGCATCGGTAGCTGTTCAACCAGCGAGATGGGAGAGGACGCACGAGGAACTCGTTGAGCAGGACTCGGACGTTCGCCTCCGACGCCAGTGCGACAAGGATGCGTAACCGCACACGCTTGCTGACGAAGGGTTCCGAAAACCGGACGAAAAACTCTGCGACGTGAGGAGCGAGGAGGTCCTGCGCGGCGGACCGAAGTCAGCAAGGAAACGCAGGTCGAGCGAGAAGGGACGCACCGGCCGCTCGTCGGCAATGACAGCGCAGTCCTCCAGAGCAAGCGCCTGGACTTCCAGCGAGCTATCGAGGAGGCGTAGAAGAGGTCGAACGATCTTGGCGAGTCGTGCAGGAGGAGCAAGGTAGTAGTGCAGCTTGACGACGCCCGAAACAACCTGTGATCCCTCATCAGTTCTGCCCTTCTCACGCGCTCGAAGCGGGGACTCACCGCCGGGTTCAAATGCTGCAACAACTGTTCCGAACCCTTCAACAGCAGTTCGAGATCCGGATCGACCGTCCCCGTCGTCCTCGGATCGAGGAAGAACGTCCTCGCGTATCGCAGCAGCACGCGCAAGAGGACGCACTGCCCCCACTCCTCGACGTCCATCAACATCCTACACCACTTGCGGTACCCAGAATGGAGGAGGTCCCACCGCGTAGGACAAACCGCCTCCCACGCCTCGAGCGCCGAACCGATCGTCAACGGTGACGCCGTATTGAGGAGTACGATAACGGTCGGTAGGAGTGCGCTCCGGTTCTCGTGCGTCTCGTCTGCGCACCATAAAGCCCGCACGGCATCCGCCGCCGCTCGACGAACGTACCACGCCGTATCGCGTGCGCCTTTCGAGACGGCGACGCCGACGAGGGACCGGATGTCGGGGAGAGCCATCGCGGCGAGGGTCTTGATCGCTCCGGCGCGGACGAGGGGTTGCGGGTCCGAGAGGTCCTTTTGGTAGGCGTTGATGGAGAGGAGGGCGAGTTCGGGGGCGGTCGAGGCGCAGTGAATGATGTAGAGGGAGATGAGGGTGCGGGAGGCGAGGGGGGTTGAGGGAGTGAGGAGGGAGGTGACGAGGGGGAAGAAGGCGGTGACGGGGAGGTCCTTGATCATCATCTGCGTGAGGTTGAAGAGTGAGAAGGCGGTAGGGAGGGGAGGGAGGAAGACGCACGGCGATGACACGCTTGAGACCTTCTGTCCGCTCGCTTTCGCGACGAGAGGAGAGCATCCGTTTCGTCTCCTCGATCCCAGCGGCGGTAACGACCGCGCCATTCTCGAGGTACTTGCCAGATCCTCCTCCGCTGCCGGAAGCGAACGAGTCGATCAGCCCAAGGTCGCGGGAATGTTCTGCGAAGGAGAGTAAGGTCAGCCATTGTTGTTCGTGCGAGTTAGCAAACGGGCGTCGTTTGGTTCGGGGCATGCGAAAGGATCGTAGAGTCTCGCAGCCCTCTCTTTCGCCCTCCTTCCGCGCACCGATAGGCACGGCCTCCCTTCCTAGCACGGGGTCAAGACTAAATCGAAGAAAGGATCGTGACTCTCGATCCCACCGTCGAGCCTGCCACACGAGTGTGTGGGAGAGTTCCCTGGAAGGAGGAGGAACGACCCCTATCGCTCCTTCGTCAGGATCCTGGGTCGTGCACCTGCAGCTACCACATGAAAGCGCGAGTTCTTCTTGATCACGAAGCTTGTCCCTGCCCTAGGCATGGCTAGGCAGGACGAGCTCCGTGGGAAGCGTCGACACGCTCCCTCCTCGCTGGCAGCTCGAGCTCCCTCCCCCTCTCTGCTCTGACCATAAGGACGCCGTCAACTATTCCCGATGGAAACTCTGGAGCCTGAACCCATCCCGCCTACATCATCCGTCCAGCGTCTCCTGCGTTGTGAGCAGGATCGCGAGACGGAAAGCGAGGAAGCGCCGTGCCCAGGCTCCAGCCCCAGCAGTACCTCGTCTTAAACCAGCAGATCCCAGCACAGCCACGCTCAGCATACTCCACCTCCTTCCCTCCCAGCTAAGCCGAGCTCCAGCCTCCTCCGCTGCCTCCCACCGTGCCCACCCCCGGAGCTCCCAGCTCCCTTGAGTTCCCCAAGCTACGCACCCACCCAGCACCAACTCGGTACTCACCAGCCAAGTTCTCCCCCAATCGCTGGCCCAACCGAGTCGCGTTCGACTTGAGAGAGTGCAGCGTCTTCTCCGCCATGACGAGCTCGTCCCGTCCGCCGTCGAGCCTGAGTTCGAGTGAGCGAGTGGCTCTGAAGCAGTTGGGGCAGAGTGAATAGGGCTGGGTTGGGCTGTACGCGGGGCTGGAGAGTTGCTGGGGATGGATGGCTGGAGGGAAAGAGGCGTCGTCGTCGTCGCCAGCTCTTCTTCCTCCCCTTCCTCCCCTCCCCAGCTCCCACCAAGCCAGGACTCTTCCAGTGACTCAGCAATGTCCGTCACCCCTTCTACCCCCGTCGCTGTGCCTTCAGAGAACGTTCTCTCCGCAAAGGCAAGTCTCTCCCAGCTCTCAGCACCCAACCCCAGCTAACCCGTCCCTCCTCTCCTCCCCAATCCACGCCAATCTTGACGCCTTGCACTCTAACCTGCTCCCCATCCACGGCGCACTACACCCCTCTCACCACCGTCCCTTCACGCCTCCCCAACTCCCGACTCCGGCCGACCTCCCCCTCCTCCAGACGGATCTCTGCCTCTCCAACGCCATCGTGAAAGCCGGTCTCGGCATCGGAGGTGGAGTCCTCGCCAGCGCAATCCTCTTCCGCCGTGCGCCCCTCTCTCCCTCAACAGAATGCGCCAGAGCTAATCTCTTTGGGTTCTGCGCGCGCGCAGGTCGGCCGTGGCCTGTTCTCCTTGGATTGGGATTCGGAGCAGGACAGGGATACAGTGATTGCGAGCGCGTCTTCAACCCCGCTTCGATCCCAGGATTCGTGATCGCTCCTTCCGCCGAGGGCGTCGTCGTGAGTTCCTCCCGCCCTTCCTTACTCTCTTCCCACCTCCGACCAAACCCCAGACCACCAGCGCTAACCCCACCCCATAGGTACCCCACACCTCTTTTAACCCCCTCGCCTCTGCCTCTGCCGCCTGGGAATCCGCCAAGGACACGGTCGAGGACGCCGTCGGACTGGGAGCCGCCAAGGTCCAGGAGGTCGAGGCAAAGATCGAGGCAAAGGTGGACAAGGTCGAGGAGAAGGTGGCGAAGAACTTGGGGGATAAGAAGTGGGTGTAGAAGTGGGGTATCCTGGAAGTGGTTTTGGACCGAGGTTGGATGAGGCGTTGGGGAGGTGGAAGGGACTGCTTGCGGTGACTGCTTGGGGGAGTACGGACAGCTCGGATGGAGTGGGCGAGGGTCGTAGGGAGTGGGACGGTTCGGCGACTTGGTGGGAGCGGGTTCAAGGTGCAGCGTGAGGCGTGGAGGGGAGAAGGAACTGCTCGCTCTCTCGCTGATCCGCTCACAGCTCCGCATGCGTCGAGTTCGCTTGGTCCTGCAAGCCCATCTCCGCACTTGGGGCGTCTCTCGCTGCCCGCATCTCGCTCGCACCGTGAATCTCCCACAAACAGTACTGATTCCCTCATACTCAAGGCCCGCTACTCGAACTCCTAGTAATACTCAGACTTTTCGTAAGACTCCAAGTCTTCGGGAAGCTCATTCGCCATCAGAAAACTCGGCTCGATACCGAGCGTATTCCTCTCTCAACTCGTCCTGCGCGCGCGTGGGATGAGCGAAAACCAAAATCGTCGCAATGAAAGCAGAGGAAGCCTCACCCTGGTCTTCTCCGTCATCAGGACCTCGATCCCCCTCTCCACACAGTACTCCTCAAGCTCCTCACCCAACTTCATCTCAACCCTCCCCGCGTCCTGAACAAAGTACAACTTGCGCAACCTCCTCATCGCGGGCAAACCGAGCGCCTCGATGAGCTCCTCGATCGCCGCTGGTTCAGCTTGTTCGTCCCCGTATCGCGTTTGCAAGACCTCGATCGACGAGGTAGGAGGTAGGGCGGCGAGGATGACGGGAGCGGGATGAGGGAGGAGGACGTAGTTGTCTTCCTCGTCGAACTCGCAGTCGCTGGAATGAATCGAACTGACGTCGCTGACCTCGTCCCAGTATCCCTGGACCACATTGATGATGAGCTCCTGGAGGCGATCGCAACGCCCCAGCTGCTCGAGGACCACCGCGTCGAGATCCTCGTACCCGGGGTACTGAACGACGGGGAGTTCGAGGAGGAGGGGCTGAGGCACCAAGAGGTAGAGGATGAGGTCGACCTGTTTTGAGTCGTGGTTGCCATTGAGGTTGAGCTGGGTGAGGAGGGGGGAATGGGTGACGAGGAGGTGGAAGAAGTCGGTCTCCGCGTCGACGCTGTGGATCGCGAGTCGGTGGAGGCGGAAGTGGAATATCTTCGGAGACGCCCGGTGAGCTCGACTTCGTAGAGGCTGGGAGAGGTGAGTCCT
Source organism: Glaciozyma martinii (assembly GCA_025758715.1). Lineage (NCBI taxonomy): Eukaryota > Fungi > Basidiomycota > Microbotryomycetes > Kriegeriales > Camptobasidiaceae > Glaciozyma > Glaciozyma martinii. Next base: position 23,372 of record JANGFH010000057.1, on the reverse strand, counting down.
TTCGAGGGCAAAGAGTCAGCAGAGCCTGGCAGCGAGAAGAGCGAGGTCGGACGAACCAGCCAGCGCACGAATCCCCAGCAGAGCCGCCGGAACCTTCTCCGCCTTTCCAATCCCAAGCTCCTTCACCCCTCTGCACGCCTTGACAATCTTCGCGACGTCCTTCGCCTTGACCTCCTGACACATCAACGACCGAGTCGAGTACTTCCCCAGCGCCGCACTCGCACCGCACTTCTCTCCCGCCTTCGCCGATGCGAGCTTTACGTTATTCCAAAGCAGCTCCTGCGCCGGCGCTTTCCACGCTTTGGCGACGAGCGAGTAGCAACAGAGCTGGCGCTCTCGGTCACCGCGGTCTTCGAAGCCTGGACGGTACCTCGCTTGGGCGAGGATTTGAATGAGGAGCTCGTAAGGAAGGTTGGTGGCATTCTGGGCGAGCGCTGAGGAGGGGGTTGGTCGGGGATGGAGCTGGGGAGATTCGGAGGGGCGAAGGGTTCCTGCGGGGGAAGGTCGGCTCCTGCCTCTCCTTTCGTTCGCTCCGCCACCTTGCGACCTACGAGAGAGTGGTTGGGGGCTTGGGACTTGCGGGTCGTCCTGGACGGCAAAGTTGACTCGAGGCGAGTGTGGTTGGGGGAAGAGAGCAAGGACAGCGGAAATCGCGGACTTCAAAAACAAACGAGGGACTCAGCTCCTGCGTAGGTCTCGTTCTTCGCAAGGTTAGCGGTACAGGGAAAGCAGACGACGAGAGCACCCCAGACTACTCGCTGAGAGCTCCACTCTCACACGATTGAGGAACACGAGCTGAAGACGTCGACAAAGGGCTTGTCGAGGTCGGCGAGCGACGCTCCTGCTCCTCGAGATGATGTAGAAAGGAGCGCGATGTCGATTACGATTAGTTCTATGTGTCCTTCTCTCCCTCCTATGCCTTTGCGCGCCTGGTAAAGGTAACGTCCCTCGGCTGGAGGGGCATGACAATCATCGTCTGCGAAGGAGAACTCGTCAGCTCCCGTCCACCCCAGCCCAAGCAAGGAGGAAGACGCACAGTGTAGTCGTTCCCAGGAACAGGGGTCTCCATCGTCCACTTGGTCTGACGCACGAGCGTAGCGAGGATCGTCCCAAGCTGGAGGTTCGCAAACTGCTCTCCGATGCACCTATGCCTCCCCGCTCCAAACGGCAGGTCTGCAAAACGCGCATCAGCTCCCTCCCACAGCGCAAAGAAGAGAAAGGAAGGAACGCACAAGCCGACTTGCCACCCTTGCTAATCTTGCCCCATCCGTAATCCTCCTCTCCCTCGTCCTCCTCCGCCTGCGTTCCCTTCCCACCCTCCAGCCACCTCCGCTCATTGAACTCGAACCCATCCTCTCCCCAAATCGCCTTATCAATCATGCTGACTCCAGGCGCAGCAAGGACAAAGTGACCCTTGGGAACCGTGTACGTCTTTCCCTCGTCGCGCTTGTTGATGCGACCCGGTTCCGAGGAGGGAGAGGCGAGAGAGGCGGGGACGGGGCAGTCGGAGATAACTTTGCGCATGATCGAGTGGATAGGAGGGTGCACGCGGAGGACTTCCTTGATGACGGCGCTGAGGAGGGGAGTCGCGAGGGTCTCGTTCTCGAGGGGCTTGAGGCCACCTTGTCCGTCCGAGTGATACTCAACTTGCTCGGCAAAGAGGGCTTCCCTGCGAGAGATTGGAGGTTAGAGCTGGTGGGGGAGCGGGAGGAGAGACGCACTGGAGGTCGGGGCGGTCACCGAGGTGGAGGATGGCCCAGGAGCCAGTGGCGGCGGAGGTGTGCTGGCCAGCCATGAGGAGAGCGATCATGATGTGCGCAATCTGCTTGTCGGTGAGAGGCTTGCCGGTCTTGTACTCTTGGTTCTGGAGAGCGGTGAGCATGTCGAGGTCGGGCTGCGCGAGCAAGGCTGAGCTTCCGATCTCGAATCCAGTTAGAGGAGTACGCACTGCTTCGGCAGACTCGCGACGACGCTTGAGGATGGAGAGGTAGAACTCGGTCATCTTGAGCTGAGCTGCGTCGCGGCGCCAGTAGGACGGGAGGGGAAGGTTGGGGAAGACAAAGTTCTGCAATCAAAAGCCCGTTAGCTCCTCGCGTTCTCGCAGCATCCAAGACCACTCACGAGAGGGGTGAAGCCTCCATCGAGGTCGTGGTAGAGCTCAGCGAACGAGACGTCCATCGCCTCGCGAACCTCTTTTCCTTGGAGGGTGGCGGAAGCGGTGAAGATGGTGATCTGGGACGAGACGGTGAACGCGTCAATCTTGCTAACGGTCTTCTGCAAGCATGCCAACAAGTCGCGGGGTCAGCTCGTCGTCCTTCTCTCCCGTCGCGAGAGAGCTACGCACGCCCTCCGAGAAGATCGTCTGGTTGACGTAGTCCTCCACCTCGCCCTTGATGAGTCCAACGTAGCGACGAAAGTTCTCTGTCGTAAGGCCGAACTTGACGAACTTCTTCTGCTCCATGAGGACAGCATTGGGGACGTCGTAGACGACTTCGGTACCAAACACCCTGTGCGGCGCGCCAAGCTCGTCAGCTCCATCGCTTGCCAACCGTAGCTCTCTCCAGCACTCACGGAGTAGTCAAGTGCGTGTAGGCCTCCTCCGCATTGACGTGTTGGAGTTTGCCGTTGAGGACGAAGCTGTTCCCAAGCGGCCCCAGAGCGACGGTGATGGTCTTCCCAAGGAGAGGGTACGAGAAAATAGGTCCGTACTGCACGCCCAGCAACCTCGTCAGCCTCCAGTCCCCTCCACTCCCCATCCATCCCGCCTCGAAAGCACGCACCTTCTCGCGGTTCTCAAAGAGAAACTTGTAGGGATCCATGCCGTACGAGACGGCGCACCCGATGATGGGAACATAGTGGAAGACGACTGGGGGCCGCGTAGGATCCCTGGGTGCGAGCTGTGGAGGGGGCAGGAGCCGGGGGTCAGCTCAGGGAGACACGAGGAAGCGGGAGAAACGCACGAGCTGGTAGGCGATGTTGAGGAAGACGATACCGAGGCAGACGGCGACAAAAGAGCCTACGCTCACGGCGGCGAGCTCCAGGTAAGAAGAGTAGCTCATCGTTGGGCGGCGGGAGGAGGGAAAGAGGCGAAAGGAGAGAGCCCAGCGAGGAAAGCACCACGCTGTTTCTCGTCGCGAAGGGCACAGAATCGTTCTTCTCTTTCCCCAGCAGCAGGGCGTGGTAAGGAACCAGCTTTGGGATCCAAGAAGGTACGGCGCATCGATCCCAGGCAGAATCTGAAACGAACGGAACGCGTTGAACGCGTCGACCAATCTCCACTCCCACGTTCGCTGCCTCTCCCCCGTCTCTCGAACGCCAACGTCAGAACAAGTCCCAAATTCCAACAACGTCCCTTTCCCAATCAACCCCTGTAGTACCCCGGTGCGATCCAAGGCATCGACACGACCTCGGCCTTCCTCATCTTCTTGCGCACCTCGACGAGGACCTGCGTTCCCTTCTTGTTCAACCCGTCCTTGGTCTCGATGTATCCCATCGAGATGTTCTGCTTGACCGAGGGAGAAGGGAGCCCAGAGGTAACGACTCCAATCTCAGTCTCTCCGTCCGCCGAGAAGATCTTTGCGCCCTCTGCGACGATCGTTAGCTCGGCCACGACGACGACGGGGAAAGGGAACGCACCACGAGCGGGAGGACCCTTCTCGACGTTAAGCCCGATCCTCTTGCGCGACGTTCCTCCCTTCTTAAGCTCCGCAAGCGTCCGCTCAGCCCCAATGAACGCTCCTGCCGTCCTCCTCTCCTTCCCCACCAGCCATCCCAACCCAGCCTCTCCAACTCCCACCGACTCGTCCAAATCGTGTCCGTAGAGACACAGTCCTGCCTCGAGCCTCAGGCTGTCGCGCGCGGCGAGTCCCGCCAAACGAACCTCGGGCTGGTCGAGCAGTCGCTGCGAAACTTCCTCGGTGATGGAAGCGGGGAGAGAGATTTCGAACCCGTCTTCTCCCGTGTAGCCGAGACGAGCGATGTGGATCGGCTCGGAGAGCGAGTTGGAGAGGGAGAGGGGGGCGAAGATGGAGGAGGCGAAGTGGAGGTTGGAGAGGTCGGTGCCGGGAGGGAGGATGCGGGCGAGAGCGAGGTGGGACTTGGGGCCTGTAGAAATAAAGGCGTTAGGAGGGCTGATACTTTGGGAAGGAGGAGAGGAACGTACCCTGGAGAGCGATGAGGCCCCAGCCACTGAGTCTCTCCATGCTGACCTGCTCCTTGTGCTCGGCGTTCCACTCGTCAACGTTGAGCTGGAGCCACGCCATATCGCGCTCCGCTCGTCCAGCGTTAGTGACGAGGTAGAACCTACGCCGCACTCGTCAGCCAGCAATCACATGCGAGCGAGAAGAGAGAAGCGAACGCACTTGTCCTCGCCCCAGCGCGTGATCATGCAGTCGTCGATGATTCCTCCCTCAGGAGTGAGCATAACGCTGAGAGAGGAGCGCATCTGGTCGCCAGTCGCCTTGGGGACGGACATGCCAGCGAGCGAGGCGGGAAGAACGCGCGAGAGGAATCCAAGCGCTCCAGCTCCGGTGTACCTGCGTTCGCAAGTCAGCTCAATGTCAGCGCGCAGAGGAGAATGGCGTACACAGTCTGGACCATGTGTCCGACGTCAAAGAGGCCAGAGGAGGCGCGAACATGGTGGTGCTCGGCGACTGGAGGAGGAGGAGGGTCAGCGCAGGTCTCGAGAGGTCTCCCTGGGGTCGGAACTTGGAGGATTCCGTTCAGGAAAGTACTCCAGCGCAGAGTTTGCAGCAACGGCTTGGCAGCAAGTGGCCCCGCTGCCCAGGGCGAACCAGCACCACGCCTCCCTCGTCCAGCTGTCCTCGTGTCGCCCTCTCCATCCCTCGCCTCCCTCCCTGGCCAATCCGACTTCCCCCATCCACCCCTGGCCAACCCAGCAAGCCTAACTCACCCGGCGAACCCGCAACACTGCTTCCAACCGGAGCGTCGTAGCTAAGCGGCATCTCGTACCCCGCAAACGGGACCATCTTCCCCCCATGCTCAGGCTTGGTATGAAAGTCGTACAACGGCGTACGGTTGTACTTCTGCGCGCGGCATCGGGGAGTCCCGCGTGTTAGTTAACGCGAGGAGGATGGAGAGATGGGAGGAGGACGAACGGTGGTGCTGCTGCTGAGGCGGGCGCAGGAGGGGGCGAGGCGGGTGAGTTGGGGGACACGGCGGGCGAGCATTGCTGGGGCTTGCGGTTTGCGGTGCGGGGGGGTATGGGAGGAGAAGAAGGAGCGAGGTCGGTCGTTGCCTTTTGGAGGAGAGAGCCAGCAGATGGTCTGGTTCGGCTCAAGAATGAGGCGAAACAAGCGTAGCAGAGGTCGGTACTCGAGGTACTTAAACAGTTTGCGGCGCGCGTTTGAGAGAGTGACGAACGACGCGACGACGAGAGCGAGGAATGTCAAGAGTGGGACTCTTCTTCCTCGGACGTCTGCACGTAATCCCAATCGCATTCCTCCCTCGCAAGCAAGCCTACGCAAACAACCTCGCAATCCCCAGCTCCTCCTCCTCCCCAAACCCCTCCACCGTCCTCGCCAACTTCCCATTAAACACCAACCCGTGCCACTCCCCCCATTCCATCCCCTCCCGATACGCCTCCTGCTCCTGCACCGTATCCCAATCGAGATAAAAGTTTTCGACGTCGAGGGAACGAAGGACGCCGCAGGTCCTCACGAAGGGGAAAAGGGTGGAGGAGTGGAAGAGGATGTCGGAGCCGAGGTGGAGGCATTGGAAGGAGGAGGAGAGGAGCGGGTGGAGGGAGGAGAGGAGGGCTTCGCTGAAGGCTGTTCCGGTGAATTCGAGGTGGGAGAGATGGGAGAGGGAGGAGAGGGAGGTGTCGAAGGTGTGTGGCTGCGGGGAGGAGAGGTTGTTGAGAGCGAGGCCGGCGAGGTTCGTATGCGACTCGAAGAAGGTGGAAAGGTCGAAAGGGGTGATATTGGTACAGTCGACGAGGGTAAGTCCGGTGAGAGAGGTCGAGGAATCGCCAGAGATCCAGAGGAGGTCGGAGAGGGGGATGGGGAGTCCGGTGAGGGAGAGTCGTTCGAGGTGGTAGGAGGGTGAGGCTGCGCCTTCCCATCGCGGAATTGGGAGGCTGTCGATAGTCAGGTCGAGTTGGAGACGAGTAAGCCCCTGCCACCGCTCGCATGGGAGGACTTGGAGGAGCGCTCCTATGGTGTCGAGAAGGGAGTGTTTGAGGGGCGGCGCCACAAATCGGCTGAGGAACGCTCCTCCCGTAGCTGGTCGGTCGAGGTAGCTGTCTCTCCTGAGTTCCAGCGTGAAGACGAAGAATTCGAGAGGGGCGGTGGCGAGGTGCTGGTAGAAGGCTCGAAGGGATCGACGACGCCCGCCGTGCGTGACGGTCAGTTCGAGGTGTTGAAGCTCGAACATCGAATCGATGATGGCGAGAGCGTTCCTCGCAACCGCAACCTTCCGCCGGTGCCTCGTACCCCCCAAGAGCTCCTCCGACGTCGAAAGCCTGTATCCCAACACCCTCCACGAGATCCTCAGCTTCTTGACGAGCTGCTTCAGCGCGCAGTTGTCGGCCAAGAGAGATCTCGTCGCTCGTCCCCCGGTCGAATCGTCGAGCCCGACGTCCTCCCAAAAGTGCTTGCGGTAGATCGTCGCCCAGTCGGAGCAGACGAGTCCAAACTGCAGCAGATCCCGGTTCATGCCGTGCAGGCTGCCGAGTTCTCGGAGGCTTTCAAAGATCTGCTGAGGGACTCCGGTGGCGAGGGAGGCAAGGAGGGAAGAAGGTCGCTTAGGCTGGGAAGACCAGGGTACGGCGCAGAAGGTGGTCTTGACGAAGCGCGAGGAGCTGTCCAGAACTGTTCGAGCAAGGGTTAGCTTCCTCGTACTCACCAAAGGGAGGAGTACGCACTCGTCTGCTCCCCGAGCCAGTCCTCGCCCGCATGCTGACCCGAAGGCCAGCTCCACCTCCTCCTCAGCTTGAGAGGCGGAGCGCGTTCGCTAGTCCACCTGCTTCTCCTGGCTTGACGCTCGTTCCCCTGCAAGTCCCATGCCCTCCGGAAAGGCCCATCTCGCTCGAATTCGACCTGCGGCACAAAGTCGCCGAGCCAGTCCAAAGAGGGGCGGCGAGCTGGCTTTCGGGGAGTGACTGGCTTCGCGTACTCGGCATCGGAAATCGCCAAGTTCGCCTGTGCCTCCTTTATGAACCAGACGGCGATTGCTCGCGAGAACGAGTAAAGGCCGCGGCGGATTCGAGCGGCGAGCTGGGGAAGGAAAGTACGATCGGCCAGCGTGCCCAGCGGAACGTCAGGGAGCCACTTGGAGAAGGCCTGAGAACCTCCTGCGAGCTTGATCTCGATGCCGAGTGCGCGACTGGCGCCTTGACGCCGGCGGGTCGGGGGGACGAGGGCGGCCAGAAGAGTGAGAACATAGGCGCCAATGTCGATGAGGGGGTCGAGGAGCGTCGTGACGATAGAGAGTAACGACGGCATTGTCGTCGAGTCGTGGTGGGCGGGGAGAGGTTCGAGGAGGAGTGTTTCGGCTGCTGCTCGTGCAAGATCAGCTCCGCCCCTCTCCTCGACTGAACCTCGCCTCGTAATCACCTGGAAGTAGAAGTAGAAGCAGAAGTAGTTCCAAGTCCACTGGGTCGGGGACGAAGAATCGCCCCTCCCCAAGTTGTCCAAGTCGAACTCGCTCCTGTGCCTGGCTCTCTTTCTCCTCCTACCCACCAACTCTCAGCAGCTTCTACTCACTTTAGAAATGGCATCCTACACCGCAGCTCAGTTCGAGAAGGCCGTCGAGATCATGTGAGTCCTCCCGCCATCCCTGCGCGTCTCCACGTGCAATCCCTCCCTCCCGGCTAACCCCAAGTCGTTCTCCCCAACAGCGGCCAGCTCCCCAAGGATGGACCCGTCAAGCCCACTCAGGACGACCAGCTCGTCGTAAGTCGCGCCTCTCCTTGTGTCGGGAACGGCCTTCCTTGTCCGAGCACGGCTGTTGGGGATGGGGAAGGGGTCAAGGGGCTGGGACAGGAGTGGGGAGGAAGAGACTTCGGGCGCTGATGTGCTGTGTGTTTATGCAGTTCTACGGTCTCTTCAAGCAGGCCAAGGAGGGAGACAACACCAAGCCCAAGCCTGGCATGCTCGACTTTGCCGGCAAGTACAAGTGGTGCGTCCAGTCCCCAGCAGCTGCCTCTCCCACCTCCACCACCTCTGCTCCATGATCCATACCATCCCACCTTGAGCCACCGCAAAACGGTTCGCGAGCTAACGTTCTCTCGGATCCCCCAGGGAGGCGTGGAACAAGAACGCCGGTGTCTCCACCGAGGACGCCAAGTCCAAGTACGTCGCCTACTTCCTCGAGGTGCTCGACAAGTCTGGCTCCGAGGAGGCTGCCGCGCTCAAGGCTGCCGTGAGTCCCGTCCCTTTTCGAGCGGAGGGGAGAGGAGCTGATGGGAGGTTGGTGCGCAGATCGAGTCCGCTTAAGGTGTTTCATGAAGACGGGGAGACGTAGTGCAGGATTGGTGAATACAGGGCGAGAAGTTTGGGTCGCGTTCGTTGGAGAGATGGATGGGGGCAGCGAAGAGACGCTCGAGGTGGTGCGCCCGGAACTGCTCTTCTCACAGCTCTACGCGTCGCGCTCTGCTCTGAGGCCTCTTCGGGACCTGTCTGCTTGGGAGTACTCTGCTCGTGGTCTTCTCACGAGACGGCTTTCCCCCTGGATCTCCTGTCCGTTTCAAACTTGCGACCTCAGCCCACCCCCGCTCGCACTGCTCCTCCCCGCCCACCCCTGCGAAGCGACCGCGCCGCGAGCAATACAACGAACATCTAGGCAAGAGCTTCCTTGCAAGCTGCTACGAAAACGCCTGGAACAACTGCGTGATCGCCTTCGAGAGTTCCGGGAACTTGTCTTTGCACCTGCGCACCACAACCATCAGCTCGTTCCCCTCGTCCCAGGCGGAGCCGAACTCACTTCCTCGCCATCGCCTTTGACACCTCCGGGCTCGCAAAAAAACGCGTCCTCCTCCCTCGACGGCAACAACTTCTGCACCTCCTCCGCGTCAGGCCACTGATCCAACACGCCCAACCACCCCTCCAAAGTCGCCCCCAACATCCCCCCCTTTTCCTCCTTCCCACATTCCTCATACTCCCCAAACGTCGCCGTCCTCATAAACTCCTTCATCACTTCGGCCCTCCTCGCTCGCGCCGTCGCGCTCTCCACCTTTGGCACGATGATAGGAACCCGATGTTCCTCGAACAGGTCTGGGAGGGATTCGAGCGAGTCGTCCATACCGGGGAACGGGCGCTCCATAGCGGACCAAATGGCGTTCTCGGCGTTCGAAAGGCCTTCCTGGAGGAATGGAAAGACTTTGGGACGGAGCTTGGGGGAGGAAGAGAGGGTTGAGATGGTTCGCCAGAGGAGGTGAGAGGAGGTGGGGAAGTGGGGGAGGAGGAGGAGGAGGGAGGGAGGAGGGAGGAGGTGGGGGTGGTACTGAAGATGTGGTGAGCGAGGTGGAGGAGGAAGGGAGAGTGGGGAGTGGGAGAGTCGAAGACGCTTGTGCGGACGATGGCAGTTAGGGTCGGCTCGAGGGAGGGGTTGCTGGTGATGAAGGTGGTGTAGAGCGCGAGGGAGGGATTGGATCGGAATTCCCCGTGGCTGTGGGAGTTGAGCAGCGTGCGAAAGGCGGGCAGGGCAGCTGCGGGGCGGTCTTGTGAGCGAGGTTTTCGTCGCAGGGAGAGCAGACCTACTTTTCATCGCTTCTGAATGCCACGAGTCGTCGTAGCGTGCACTGGAAGGCGTTTCTGTGGGAGTCGGCGTCGATTAGCTTCAGATCCTGCGCGCGCAAACAGCCGAGAACACGAACCATCGTCTGCCCTCACATACTTTCCCACAGACACGATCTTCCCCTGCACCTCGAGCTCCTCAGCGATGGTCTCCGCCATCTCGTCGTTCCCCCCGCCGAGGATCGTGAGGAGGGGGTCGCCTCACATCTTGACCTGGAGCTCCTTGAACGAGCTCGTGTCGTAGACTCTTCCCAGCTTGGAGTTGCGTAAGGACGCGCGTCAGCTCACGCGTGGTGGAGGCGCAGAGATCCACTCACTCGCAGTCGATTCCAGAAAGGTCGCTCATGATCTCGCCCGCGAGAAAGATGCCCTTTCGCACGACCAAGAACTGGCTCTTGGACTCGATCCCTACAGCGAAGAGCTCCTTGAGCCACTCGACCACCTCGGCAGCAATCTCGTTCATGTCCTCCCACTGCGTCGGGCGTTAGCTCCCTCCCCCCTTCTCTCAAGGCAGACGCACCTGTTGCTCGTAGTTGGAGCCCGGCACGCGGCAGTCCTTGACCACCGCCTTGATCTTCGCCTTCCATCCAGTCCGACGCGTCTCAAACTGCAAGTCCTTCATCACCTTCTGCTTCGTTTTCTTCCCTTCTGCTTCGTCGTCTGCACCCAAATCGGCGCGCCGAACGTAGCGTCGATACTGGCGATGACGGGGAGGGGGAGGGGGAGGAGGTCGAGTTCGGGGAGGAAGGGCTGGAGGAGGGACCAGAACGCGTCGGGAGGGAGGAGCTCGTGTGCTTCCGTGATCAGGTCCGAGGGGAGAGCAGAGGCGACGCGCGGTGCGTTGGGTACTGCGCCAGGCTCTGAAGCACGCCTCTTGCGAGCTGGAGGCATCGTGGGTTACAAAAACGCAGCTGGCGTTCCTCGCGAGAAGGACGCAAACTCGTTGCTCACGGCGATTCCTTTGAGAAGGATGGATTGACTGACAAGCTCAAGGTGGTGCTCGCCAGCGCTGCAACGCCTTCCGCTCGTCAAGGCGGAGACAAACTTAGACCAACAGCCGGGTCAACAACAATCCGGCCCAAGTCCGTTCTCCCTCTTTCCCTCCTCCACACCGCCAGCCGTCGTGCGCCAGCGCCTCAAGGAGCACTCTCTACTGCTCTGGAAACTGCTCCCGCGTTCCTCCCCTCGCCGATCGTGCCTTTGGCGCCGACTTGCTCTGCCACGTCGTCCTCGCGCGCCCCAAGCTGTGCATGGACCTCGTTCAAATCCAGCTCTTCTGCTTCGCTCCCAACGCTCCCCCCACTCGACTTCCCACTGACTCGACTCGCTTTTCTCGGTACGTCGGTACCGACAGTACTGGGCTGGGGAATCTGAAGCACGCGGAGCCTCCGCTTGGAACTACGGGCCGACGCGGATCCTCTTTGAGTGCAATCTCATCGATGCTCTTTCGGCGTCACCGACTGGGGCAGGAACGGAGTCCCGCCTCCTTCAGGCCGACCTACCCGTAGGAACTAGCTCAAGTAGCAGCGTGCTTCGTCAGGGTTTAGTCAGTGAAGTTTTCCTGAGCGAAGCTCTTCTCTTCCTCCACATCCTCGCTATCTCCCCGCCTTTGCTCTATCCCCCACGGCCCCCAGCCCTTCCAATTTCCCTCTCTTCACCTCCTCCCCTCCTCCCCCCCTCCCCCTCCCCTCCCCTTTCACCCCTCCTTTCGTCCCCCACCGCCCTCCCAGACCTCACTCCGCCATGGACCGACCCATCGAGCGCGACATCATCGAGGAGGCATCCATCTCGTATGAAGCTGAGAAGGAGGAGCACGAAAAAGACCTTGGCGACGTCGAGAGGATCGACGAAGTGTACGGAAAACTGGACGCAAACTCGCCGAAGTGCGTTTCGCTTTCCTCGTCTTCCCTTCCCCGCCTGACCTCCCTCCTCCCTCTCTTCTAGCTACGTCAACTTGGGTTGGATTCGAACGAGTGTATTGATGGCGAAAACACAGATCGGATTGGGCGTACTCTCCATTCCCTGTGCGTCGTCAGCGTTCATGTTCCGCTGCCTCGCGCGAAGTACTCATGCCGTTCCCCCTCGCAGACGTTCTCGAGACCATCGGCCTAATCCCTGGCCTCCTCGTGATCCTCGTCATTGCCGCCATCACCACCTGGAGCGACTACGTGATCGGCACCTTCAAGCTCAATCATCGGAACGTCCACAGCGTCGCGGACGTCGGGCAGTTGTTCTTCGGACCTGTCGGTCGCGAATGCTTCGGCGCCATCTACTGGCTCTACATGACCTGCATCGCGGGCTCTGGCATGCTCGGAATTTCCATCGCTTTGAACAGCGTGTCGAACCACGGAGCTTGCACGGTCGTGTTCGTGGTCGTCGCGGCCATCGCAACCTTCCTCTTCTCGGTCATTCAGACACTAGACAAGCTGTCTTTTCTTGGGTGGATCGGGTTGGTGAGCATCATGGCAGCCAGTGCGTAATTCCTCATCAGCGAGCGAGACTTGACGCTGACCCTTCCTGCAGTCCTCACGCTCGTTATTGCCGTCACCGTCACGCGTCCTTCTCTCGCGCCTGCCGTAGGAGAGTGGTCGACCGACCTCAAGCTCTTCGCGAACCCCACCTTCGCTGAGGCTGCCAACGCCATGGCCACCGTCGTCTGTACGAACTCTCGCTACTCCCTCGTACGCCGAAGTGGTTGTTGACGCTATTCTCCTCAGTTGCGTTTGGCGGGACGCCAGCATTCTTCACGGTTATCAGCGAGATGCGAGACCCCAAGACGTACACCAAGTCGATGCTCACCTGTCAAGGATTCGTTACAGCTGTTTATGTCGTAAGTTTTCTGCCTCCTCGCTCCCAGACTCGATCTAACCTGACTCCAGGTTGTCGGCCTCGTTGTTTACTCCTACGCCGGTCAGTACGTCGCTTCACCAGCGCTAGGAACTGCTGGGGACCTCCTCAAGAAAATCTGCTACGGTATCGCAATTCCAGGCTTGTTGGTGAGTTCCCTCTCCTTCTCTTCAGCATGAGCCGTTCTAAACACACACTCCAGGTCGGTTGCATTCTCTACAGCCACGTACGTCCTGAACTCGACTCCTTCCTCGCGAGTTCCTTCGCTGACTGGCTTTGCGCCAACAGCTCCCTGCGAAATACATCTTCGTTCGGCTCCTTCGCGGCAGCCGTCACCTCGGAAACAACACTCTCCTTCATTACGTTCTCTGGACGTACGTCCTCGTGCCTGTCCTCTTCCGGAGCGTACGCTGACAGTCGTTCGCTCCGCCAGCGCCTCGGTCGGATTCTGCGTCGCCTTCTCCTTCGTGATCGCATCGGCAGTCCCCTTTTTCAATGGACTCATCGGTGCGTCAAAGGTCTCATCCCAAGCGTCGCGCCTCGCTGACTTGCTTTTCCAGGTCTCATCGGCGCGCTTTTCGGAACGTTCCTCAGCATGCAGATCATGGCCGGTATGTGGCTCTACGACAACTGGCAGCTCCGCACGACCGACAAGAGCATCAAGTACCGCCTCCTCGTCGCCTGGAACTTCTTCATCATCATCGCAGGCAGCTTCCTCTGCATCGGAGGAACGTACGTTCCCGTTTTCTCCTTTCGCTCTCGCTGGTTCCTTTGGCTGATCCTGGCGTGCAGGTACGGGAGCATTCTTGGCATCATCGGGGATTTTGCTGAGGGGAATGTGTCGTCGCCGTTCAACTGCGCTGATAACTCGGGCTAGAGGCGAGCTGTGGAGGTCTCGAGGGAGGAGGTCAAGACGGAGTATTTCTGGGCAGAGCGAGGAAGCGAGCGAGATTGTATATGTGTGTAGACGATTACAGGAACTGCAAAAAGGGAACAGCAACAGCACCAACTCCTCAGTCCAGAGGAACGAAGGGGAGCAGTTCGCGCGGACAAGTTGCGAGATCGAACACCTCTCTTCCTGCCCGCCTTGCCCGCTCTGCTCGCCCAGCTTCCCAGCAAGCCCAGCTCGCTCTTTCGGGCGTCGTTTACGCGCCGGGATCATTCGTCAGCCTGATTGCTGTTGGTCAAGCGGCGGAATGCGGGGTGGTTCGTTATCGCGATGCCGTAACTGCTTGTTGTCTCTCAGCTCTCTCTCTCCTGCTTCAACCGCTAGCAGCAGAATGACTGCCGCACCTCCCAAAGCGTATGGAGCTGCTCACCCGACTCTCATCAAGGTGAGCTCTCTCCCTATCGCGCGCTCGCAAGGTCGAGAGCTGACCCACCCCAGGTCGACCCGTTCAAGCCCGCCGCCGAGCAAGCAGGCCTCATGAATCGCTGGCAGTAAGTTCCTTTCCCCTCCCCAGCCGTGCGCACAGCTAACGACCTCTCCAGCCCCGACATGTAGGCACTCGTTTCGCGCCAAGGTTGACATCAGCTGACTAACGTGCTGCAGTCCGGCTGTGTGCACTGTTCAGCAGGGAGAGGTGTTCAAGATCGAGTGCCACGAGTGGACTGGAGGACAGGTCCTCAACAACGACAACGCCGACGATTTGAAGGACGTTGATCTCAACAGGGTGCGTTCTTCCTCCCTGCCTGCGCTCGCACGCTTTCGAGCTGGTCGAGACGCTTCCCTGTGACAACGCAGCTGGAGCTAACATTTTCGTGATGCAGATCCACTACCTCTCGGGACCGATCGCGGTCGAAGGAGCCGAGTGAGTCTCGCACCCTCGCACGAGCTCACGGAGGAGAGCTGATCTGTTTCCGTGGCAGGCCTGGAGATGCACTTGTGGTGGAGATCCTCGAGGTTGGACCGATGCCAGATATGCCTTGGGGATACACTGGTATGTCGTTCTGCTCCAGTTTTCGAAGAGCCTCGCTGACCGACTCCGCAGGTGTCTTTGAGCTCAACAACGGCGGAGGACTCTTTGCGAGGGACTTTGATACGAAGGCTGCGAAGGCTATTTGGGACTTTGGTGCGTTCTCCTGCTCCTCGCTCACTCCCCCTCACTGATCTCGTCACTTCGCAGAAGGAGTGTACGCCTCCTCTCGCCACATTCCTGGCGTTCGCTTCGCCGGTATCTCCCACCCCGTACGCTCTTTTCCTGTTCTCTCCTGGTAACTCGCTGACCCCTCGCTCGCTACAGGGACTCATCGGCACCGCACCCTCGACCGAGCTCCTCAAGACCTGGAACGAGCGCGAGCAAGGCCTCATCGATGCCCACCCCGGCTGCTGCCCGGCCGTCGCGCTTCCCCCGGAGCCAATTGGAGCTTACGTTGGGCAAGAGATTGACGAGGAGTTGAGGAAGAAGATCTACAAGGAGGGCGCGAGGACGGTGCCTGGGAGGGAGCACGGAGGGAACGTCGATATCAAGGTGGGTTTGGCTTGCAGTGTGTGTGGGGCGTAGCTGATGGGTTGCGCGCAGAACCTTACCAAGGGATCCAAGTGCTACTTCCCGGTTTACATTCCTGGAGCGAACCTCTCGGTCGGCGACCTCCACTTTTCGCAAGGCGACGGGGAATTGTCGTTTTGTGGAGCTATCGAGATGGTGCGCTCTCTTTCTGGATCCTTGGGATGCTAGCTAATCTCTCGTTCTTGCAGGCTGGGGTCATTCAGCTTAAGTGCAGCGTCATCAAGGGCGGAATCGAAAAGTTCGCTTTAAAGCAGCCCATCTTCCTCGTGAGATTCCCTCCCGTCTCTCCTGCTTTCTCCCTTTCTGACGCACTGGTAGCCCTCTCCCGTTGAGCCTCTCTACGCTTCCCAGATTGTCTTCGAGGGCCTCTCCGTCGGTGCGTCGCCTTCGCTCTTCAGAGAGCCTCGCTGACGTCTCGCAGACGTTCACGGCGACGGCAAGCAATACTCGATGGACGCGACAGTTGCGTACAAGCAAGCCGCACTCAACTGCATGGCGTACCTCAAGAAGTTGGGCTACACTCGCGAGCAGTTCGTCGCTCCCCTCCATCGCGTCTCGCTTCATCGCTGATAGCCCTCGCAGAGCTCATCTCCTCATGAGCGCTGCTCCTATTGAATCACACGTCGCTGCGCTGGTCGATACGCCGAACGCGTGCGTTACCATCGGTCTACCGACTGCGATCTTTGATCGCGATATCATGCCGCACCCGGACGGGCTGGAGAAGAGGGATTACGGACAGGCTGCGATCAGGAGTGACGGCCTTCGTGGGAACGATTGGGAGACGTAGTTGGGTTGCGTTTGGTTGAAAGAACGAGCGACTGAAAGTGTCGAATCGCTGGTTGCGAAGGTATCGAGATTCACTCCTAACCTCTCCCCGAGGCACGGTTCCTATGCAACTCTCATCCATAGCTTTTGCTATGCTTCTGGTATCGATTTGAACTTGGAGGGTGAGAGCAAAAGACGAGAGAAGGGAGGAGGAAGCGACCCCCTAAACTTGGGCGAGATTTCGCCGTTTTCGCCGCGACCTCTCCCTTGAGTTAACACCTCCCTTCTCCCTCTCCTGCCCACAGCCATGGGTCCCCTTGAGGATCTGAACAGCGGTGGCGACCTCGGGCTGTCCCTACCCTCCGCTTCCAACTACCGGCGACCCCCCTCACGAAGCTCTACCCTGCCGAACCTCCACTCCACTTCCCGGCCGCCGTCGCCAACGCGCGACGACAGGCGCAAGACTCTCACTCGGGCGCTGGAGTTTCCCAAAGCTGAGATTGGGGAGGACATCCTCCAGAGGCTGAGGAGGTACTTGATCTGCTTTGCCGTCGTCGAATTCGACCTCGATGTTGGGCCGGTGAGTGGAGCTGTTTGGCCAGGATTTGAGAGGGAGACGTGCGGTGCGCGCATTGTAGCAGGGGTTTAGAAGAAGCTGAAGAGCCAAGGCGGAAGCTGGGGGGGGGCTGGCAGCTCAGGGGACACAGCTGACGTGCGTCTGTCCGCAGGACCTTGACAACGTCTACCCGCCTACCAACTTCTGCTCCGCCCTGAAAGCCAACATCGCCTTCTCGTCCCTCCCCGAAGGCGACCTCCCCGTTGGCAGACCGCACAGCTACAGCTGGCGCATTCCCGTCCCGCCTCCTGTCGACGAACGTGACGCGGTGATTAGAAGGCCCGACAGGCTGCCCAGCGTGGATGGGTTCTTGTACGGCTTTGTGTACTTTGTTCAAGAAAAGGTGAGTTTGCGTACGGGCAACGTGGGAGGCGGAGCTAACGTCGTGCCACGCAGAACGAGCTCCTACGGCGGGGGTACTCTCAGCGCTCTCTCGTCCTCGTGCGTCCTGCGCCAGCGTTTCTGCGTCTCAACTAACAGCAAGACAGATAACACATCTTCCCTCGCTCGTCGGCCTCTTCGCAAACACCATGTCCATCCTCGGTCCGCTCCACTTTCGACACAGCTCGGGCGGGATGGTCGAGACGGCATGCCACAACATTGCGCGCTGGTGCGTCCTCCTCTCGAAATCTCGCTTAGCAACACTGATAGAAGTGAGCAGGCCTGATCTCATTCCTGGCGTTCCCACCGACCTCCCTTTTCTCGGCTCAGTCCAAACGGTCCTTGCTCCTCTCGCACAACAGCCTCAATGGCATCTGCCTCCCACCCCGCATCCCAGCGCATCAGCAATCAGCATTGTGAGTTCTCTTCTTCTCTGTAGCGTCGGTGAGAGCTAAAGAACCGATCTGGCTCGCTCGCAGATCCCAGCATTAATACCCCTCACGCCGCTCTCAGTCGCATTCCACGATATCCTCTCTTTCACCAAAGTCCTCCTCCTCTGGGAACTCGTCCTCTTCGGCGATCCCATCCTCGTCTTCTCCAACGACCCACGAACAGGGAGCGAGCTCATCCACCACCTGCGGAACCTCATCAGACCCGTGCGTGATTCTCCCGGGCGCTTCGCAGAGGTGACGACGCTGAAGCTGAGCTCGACCAGATTATCTTTGCGGGTGACTATCGACCGTACTTCCACATCCACGACACGGATTACAAACGCATCGCCACCGCCTCCAAGGTCCGTCCCATTTCTCTCTGCCTCCCCTGCCTCGCTGACGCCTTTCAAAGCCCCTCCCAGGAATGCTCATCTCCTTTACCAACCCGATGGTTCTTTCGACACTCAAGACCTGGCCTCACGTCCTTCGCACGCACGCCACCAAGTCGGATTCGATGCCCGCGGGACTGACGAGTTCGCGGAAGCGGCATCTGAAGAAGGATGAGAATGTCGCCAAGGCTGTCGAGGGAGCGTTCGCAAAGGGGGATTGTGAGTCTTCTCGCCTCGCTCGCGACAAGCAGGGACTGGAGCTGATGCGAGGAAAAGATCTTAAATGCGACGCTCTCATCTTCCAGCACCTCGTCAGCCTAACCGAGCGGTTCCTCTCCCCTCTCAACCGATACTTTGGTACCCTCCCACCCACAACGACGTACGTCCCCGCACCTTCCCCCGACGCACTCTAACCCTCACGCACCCAGTTCCCTCTCAACGCCCCCTTCGTCCCGCTCCTTCCAATCCTCCCACTTCCTCTCCTCGCTCAAATCCCACGGAACATCTCTCGAATTCCGTTCCTCCCCTCTATCTTCCTCGTCCCTCTCCACCACCGAACGGTTCTACGCGCGGTTTTTGACGAGTCCGAATTTCGCGACTTGGTTGCATGAACGGACGGACAGGGCTGGGGAGGAGGTGAGGAGGCGGTATTTAGGACGGTTAGAGGGGGTGGATCTGCAGATGTGGAAGGTGGGGAAGAACGGAGGGGAGGTGGGGGAGATGGTGGAGAGGTTGGAGATGGAGGCGGTGAGTTTGCTCGTGCGTTTGTGAGAGGATGGGAGCTGATGGGTTTTGTGTTGGTAGGGGGTTGAGGAGAGGGAGGAGAGGAAGCTGGGAGGGAAGTTGAGGGCGCAGGCGGAGAGGTTGAGGAGCTTGCAGAGGGAGAGAGTGGGTGGGTAGCTTCGCAAGGAAGTGGGTTCGGGCAATACATCGCTGTGTCCTGCTCGCCGTTCGTTCTGATGCTTCCTGGCTCTGCTGCGCGCCGATCATCGAGCGAAACTCGACCAACAGCGAGAGAGGAGGGCGAGAGAAGCGAGATGCAAGCAGAGCTGACGATCTTGCTGCGCTGAAAGGCTGTCCGCTATGTACATTCCATTCCAGGTTCAGTCCGTCCACCCCTCCGTGTTGCTGATAAGCTTGTGGAAGAACTGGATCGTGCTCAAATGCGCATCGATATGGATCCTGCGAAGCCGTCAGCTCGCTTCCTCGACCCACTCGTAGGAACGAACGCACCTCTCATCGACAGTGTGGAAGTTCTTGATAAGCTCCGTCGAAGCAGGGACGAAGCGGTAGATGTTGCTCGTAAGATCCCAGTACCACTTGGTATCGGTGTTCGCTGCTCCCGCATCAGCACCCTCCTCGCGCACACAAACAAGCCGACTCACCAATCATAGCACTAGGCGCGACGACCGCTCCCTCGAAAACATGCTTGATAGTCCCACTCATCAACTCGAACGCCGCTCCCTCCCCAGGCGTCAACGGCGCAGGCTCCAACGCGGATCCGGCAATGATGTCGAGTCGAATAATGTGGTTGTCGATCTCGGGGACAGTCCCGTTGGGGGCGAAAGTCATGTTGAGCGATTTGGCGACGGGGGCGAGGAGGGAGGAGATGCGGGAGAAGGTCGAGTGGGTGGATTCGAGGAAGTCGATGCGATAGTTGATTGAAGCCGAGGTGAACTGCGACGATGTTAGCGGGGTTTGTGAGCGGTGAGAGGGGTAGAAAAGTACCTCGGGGAGAGCGTTGATCTATGCGCGCGAGAAGGGAGTCAGGAGGATCCTCGAAACGAGGCAGGCGAGGAATGTACCTTGACCCCACCCTGAATGAGATCAATCGCCTGAGTAGTCCCCAAGAACGCCGCAACCACATCATCCTTCTCCGCCAATTCCCTCCCCAACGCATTCCACTTTCGCGGATCCTGAATCTTCCGCCCCATCTTCTTCCCCACCTCGCCATACTTCCTCGCGCAGTCAAGGAAGGAAAGCATAGGGTTCCCCTCCCTCAACTTTGGTACATCCCTATGCTTCTCCAACTCGACCAACAACAAGCTGAGCATCCCAATCCCCGTGTGCTTCCCCGGAACACTCGAATGCCCACCAGGCGTCGCGACCGAGAGCCTGAGAGAGATAGCACCCTTCTCCGCCATCCCGAGTCGAGCAAACAAGGCGCCGTAGGAGGTGTCGACGCCGGTGAAGCCTTCGTCGAGGACGAGGGAGACGCCCGAGGGACCGTAGCGGGAGAGCAGGAGGGCGGAGAGAGGAGCGGCGGAGCGCGGGCCACTGATTTCTTCGTCGAAGCCCTGTCGAGGGGTTAGCGGTGGGGTAGCGAGGAGGAGGGGAGACGGACGAAGGAGAGGATGATCGTGCTGCGGAGGGGAGAATGAGTCGAGTTTCGCGAGTGTGGAGGGAGGAAGAGGAACGGACCGAGTGGGCTTGAAGTCGTCGGAGACGAGCTTCTCGACTGCAGCGAGGATACCGACGAGCTGCGGAACAAGGAGTTGGGTGAGTACGAGGGCTGACTTTGAACCTCGATGCGAAGCTCACCGTGTTCTTGCAATCCGCCCCGCCGCGCTGCGAACAAAAGGGTCAGCGCAGGAAGGCACGGCGACGGAGGCTCAACGCACGCCCCAGATCCATCCTGCCTCGTCTTGGTGTCCAGAGAAGGGAGGGTACGTCCAGCGGTCCTCGGTCGAGGGGTTGACGGGGACGACTGCGTAATCGTCAGGAGAAGCTAGGACTTCAAAAATGGAGGAGGCTCACCATCTTGGTGAGCCATGAGAACCTGTTCAGCGATTCGTTAGCACGAATGAAGCGAGCAGGAGACCAGGTTGCGACGCACGATCGGCTTGAGCGACTCGTCGGATCCCTTCCAGGTATAGAGCAGACCATACAGCGCCACCTTCTCCAGCTGTACAGCAGTATGCCTGCGAAACAACGGCGTCAGCTCCTCGATTATTCCCAGCAGAGACAGCGAGACTCGCGTCAAGGGGAACGTCTCCTCGAGGTACTTGTTCAGCTTCTCCATCTGGCCGAAGCGCGCGTCCTCGCCAGGTTGACCCATGTCGTCAAAGGACTGGGTAGGCTGTGGAGCATTCAACAAGTCAGCTGCGCTCTTCACGGCGGCCAATTGTCCACCACTCTCCGCCGAGCTGACTCGCTCCCCAGACGCTCCATAGGCTCAACGCAAGAACCCCAACGCCCCCAGCTGCCTTTCCTGTAACGCACAACGCCTAGAAACGACCACTCACGATCTGAATAGCTCCCTGAAGCCGCCTTACAGCCAGAGCAGTGAACTCCTTGTCCTCGGCCGGGCGCCAATCGAGTCCCAAGTTCAAGGGGGCCACCTGGGCAGGACACTTTGCACTCTGGGATACGACCAGCTGCGCCTCGAATGGGTTGAGGGAAGGGACGGTACGGGTGATGGCGAACGCTGCGAGCACGAGAGCGGCTGGGAGGCGGAGACGGGTGAGCAGGCTCGAGGCTGGGACTGGGAGTGGTGCGAGAGTGCTGGTTGGGAGGTCGTGCTCGGCGGAGAGGTGTTTCTTGTCGTCCTCCATTCTGGGCGACTCGGAGGAGAAAGAGAAGCAGAGGCCACGGCGCACGCGCGAAGGCTCCTTTCGCCCCTCTCCTCTCCCTCCTCGGCCAATCTCAGCGCCAGCCTCACGCCGGAGACGACCAAACTAGTCCTGCACCCCAGGCCGCGCCCCAGGCCCTCGAGAAACGAGTCCGAATCGACTGCACCTCCCCCTCCCCGATCACTCAACTCTTGACGCCCTCGCACCTCTCCCGCCTCTCTGGTCGACGTACGACCGAGGAAAGGACTGCATGAAGTCACGGATACCACTGTTGGCGTGGTTGAGCGTCCTCGCGCTTTGGGGAGCGGGAGACTGGGTGGGATTAGGTGGAACAGGAGGTGTGGGCGCCCAAGTCGTTGGAAGGTGAGCTGAGCAACTGGTCGCTGTTGTGGCTGGGGGAGATGATTACGGGGGACTAGGAGAGTGCAGGAGAATCAGGGCTAGGGCTGAGGCTGCGTCAAGGCCGAAGAAAGGCAGCTTGAGCACCTCGCCTCCTCTTGGGTCCTTTCAGCCTCGTACAGCTGAACCTCTGCTCGCTTTCTTCCAGCTGAACTACGCCAGCAGAACGCAAACTAAGTTTCTTTTGAACCCCGCAGGTGGGCCCACTCGACTCTGCTCCTCACTCCCTCCTCCCCAACCCTCCTCATCATCTCGGGCAAGGCCTTCACCCCCGGCCAAACCCTCTCCTCAACCCCAACGACCTCTACAACCCTCTCCCTCTCCCTCTTCCTCCCACTCTCCCTCTCCTCCCCACCCTGGACCACCCTCTCCGGCCCTACAGCAGCTTACGCCGCTGCCCTCCCGCTCGGTTCCTCCTCGGCTCTCCTCTTCGGTGGAGATGCCACGGGAGATCCAGAGGTCGTCGTACAGAGCGGGAACGACAGTTTATGGAGCCTCGAGTACCCCGCTTGGACGCACGAAGGGAGTGGAGGTGGACAGCCGATGAGGCGCGACCGAGCGTTCGCGGCTTCTGCGACGGATGGGACGAGGACGCGGGCGTGGGTGTTTGGAGGAATGCGGAGTGATGGGAGTGGAGTTCCGATGAATGAGATGTGGGAGTTTGAAGCGGCGGTGGTGGAGGGTGGAGTGGGTGATGGGGAATGGGGAGCGTGGAGGGGCGAGGGAGGACCGCCGGCGATGTGGGAGGGGACGGCGGTGATGATGAGCGATGCGAGTGGGAGACCGGCAATCTACCTCGTTGGAGGTGCACAGAGCGTCGATGGCGTCGAGTCGCTCGCTTCGCTCGAAGAGGTCTGGGTCTTTACTCCTTCTGCGGCGCTCGGAGCGGGGACGTGGTCGACGGTCACGTTTTCGAACGCCCCGGTTGGAAGGAGGGATCACGTCGCTGTTGGAATCGAGGGCGGGAGGATCTGGATCCAAGGAGGGAGGAGTTTGGATGGGACCGAGGTCTGGAGCGATAGTGCGCTCCTCGACGTCTCGAGTGGGAGTTGGACGGCGACGAGTGAGGGGGAGCAAGTCTGGGGCCATTCGGCGGTCGTGCTGGGCGAGACGGTCCTCATGGCGTTTGGTGAGTCCTCACTCGGCTTGCGCAAGATGACCCGCTAACCAGTCTTTGCAGGATACGGCCTCAACTCTCCTGCATCGACGGATCTCGTCGTCTACGCACCAGCGAACGACACCTTCCTCTCCTCCTACATCCCCTCATACTTTGCCGTCATTGACAACCCTAAATCCGGCACCATCTCCTCTCTCTCCCCCTCCTCCACCTCTCCCACCTCTCCCAAGTCTAAATCCAGCGCCAGCTGGATCACTCCCGGCATCCACACCTCTTCTCCTACCTCCACCTCATCCCCCACCTTCTCTCCCCCCCCCTCCTCCCC